>CAJNIZ010040580.1:25223-43579 GCA_905231905.1 Symbiodinium pilosum
CAGCCCCTTTCACAAGCTGCAGTGGCTTCGCGCCGCCCTCCAATGAAGTTGCATCTACCTGCTCCGGAAGTGCCGACCCCCATGTTGGCATTTGCTACCAGGGCTCCTCTAGCGTCCTTGGCGAGACGGAGACCGTCCATGTGAAGGTGGATTCTTATGCGGCTGGGAAGGGCGTCATGGACTTACTAGGATCAGGCGTCCAATCCATCAGCTGCCTGAACAAGCCTTTCACAAAGACCGGGCAGAACATCACCATGGACCTGAGCGACTGCATTGAAGTCTTTGGTGTGGAGGTGAATGGTGCGACGTACTGCTCGGATCAGGACAAGGTCAGGTTCATTGTTTGCATTCTGCGCCTTGAGAGTTTTCCACCTGAACCTGCCAACCTAGGCAACTGATCCATTCTGTCATGTGGGGCTTTCCCAAAAAAGGGGTACCTTTTGAAGGGTCCCTATAATGGGGGTTCTATATTCGGGTCCCCTTACTTGCGGAAACTTCCATGTTGCCCTTTCAACCCTTTCGACTTCCTCATGAGTGTGACAATAAGCATGCCCTCCCCCTGCCATGAACGCCCCCCACCTAAGACAACGAAGTGAACCCTTAAAATTTGCTTGATTGTAGTTTTTCATGGCTTCAATCCCCAGCACAGGCTACATATTCTGGATGGACTTGCTTTGTGTGTTGGTTTAAGTCGTCGCAGCTGTATTTGTTCCCGATATCTCAAATCAACGTAGCTTTGCCAGTTCAATAGAAATTGGCTGGGCGTCCATAGGTGGTGGTCAACGTCAAGGTCGCAGGCTTCAATGACCATGCAGAGCTGAAGAAGGTGAGCTGCAGCAGCTTGCCAGTGGCAGACTCCGCGTGCACAGACCAGGACAAGCAGATTTGGTCTCAGAAGGGCTCTGCTGCATTCACCTCCGACATGGAGACCTGCGGTCACCAGTGTGCACTGGCAGACAAGTCTTGTGCCAGCAAGTGTGTGCAGGGCAAGGAGGGTTACAGCGACAGCTGCTCCAGCTGTTTTGGCGACCTCTTCGGCTGCACCCGAGATCATTGCAAGCTTGCATGCATTGGTGGACAGACGGACGCTTGCAAGGATTGCGTGAAGAAGGCCGGATGTCCAGCCCCTTTCACAAGCTGCAGTAGTTTCGCGCCGCCCTCCAATGAAGTTGCATCTACCTGCTCCGGAAGTGCCGACCCCCATGTTGGCATTTGCTACCAGGGCTCCTCTAGCGTCCTTGGCGAGTCGGAGACCATCCATGTGAAGGTGGATTCTTACGGCGCGGGCAAGGGTGCGATGGACTTGCTTGGCTCCGGTGCCAAGTCCATCAGCTGCCTGAACAAGCCTTTCACAAAGACCGGGCAGAACATCACCACGGACCTCAGCGACTGCCTTCATGTCTTCGGTTTGAGCCTGAACGGAGTGACCTACTGCTCAGATCAGGACAAGGCCTGGGTCCTTGCTAAGACAGGGGGTTATAGTCCCCCTTCAGTAGATAGAATATGGGGTATATGGGGATCTTGTTATAATATACGAAAAGCCATATTCTATCTACTTAAGGGGGACTATATCTAAGGGATCACATATTTGGCAAGTTGGAATAGGCCCTCAAGTATATTTTACCTTCGAGTTAGTTGTGCTAGGATTATGCGCGAACAGTCTTTTCCCTTGTCCTGGATTTTACAGGAACTAGCTTTGTAGGGTTTTCTGAATCCTCCCCTGTAAACCTCGCTGACGTCCAGCAAGAAGAGACGTGCACCATGTGTAGAATACATAACTACGTTTGACAAAAGTTCTTTGCCGGGATGAGAGAACCCGAAGCCCGAAATCGTTGTGGTGATCTCACTCAAGATCTACCTGGACATCTGCAGTGGTGTAAGGGCGTCTACTTGTTTAGTTTACAGCCCGCCACCGTTCGCCTTCAAGTTTGCTTCGCAACTCTCCCTAGGGGTTTCCGCTATAGTATGCTGTAGCATAACTATGAAGTATTTCAAGACCCCGCCCAAAGAGACTCGCCAACTGCGGGAAATCCACATTTAGGTACCACCCCTATCCCTTAAACCCTAAACCCCAAGCCCTAAACCCTAAACCCTATTATACCCTAAACCCTAAACCCTATTATACTCTAAACCCTAAACCCCAACCACCTTAGCCACCCACAGCCACAGATGGTCATCAACCTCAAGGTTGCCGGCTTCAACGACCATGCTGAGCTGGAGAAGGTGGGTGGTTGTCAAAATTAAGATCCCTTTTTGGATACCCTAAATGTTAGGTGAGGGTTTAGGGTTTAGGGTATTATAGTTGGGATCCAAAAAGGGATCTTAATTTTGACAACCACCCAGGTGAGCTGCACGCAGACGGCCATCGCCGCCCGGCTAAGCCTATTATAGGGATATGATAGGGACATGTAGGGTTTAGGGCTTATATATGTATATGTAGATATATATATATATATATAGGGGATGTATAGGGATGAAGCTTTAAGACTTGGAAGGGTTCGGTTGTTTGTTTTGTTGTTTTCCAGAAGTGCTGGATGCTTGTTTCCCAGGTTCGGGGGGTTGTCCATAGGTTCTGCTTCTTTGGGCCTAATAGGGCTATAGGGTCTAGATTAGTACGAAAAAAGCAAGTTAGAAACAGGTAAGATTGTGTAGTTTTCCATAAGTAGATCTGTTGATAACGCCGCTGTTTCGTGATAACATACCCACCCAATCTCAAAGCAAGTGTGAGCAATACGAATGTTCATGCTTCACGTATCCCAAGCAACTACCGAGGTCATCTGACGTGTCAGGCACTGGCCGCTCTCCGGCAATCCCTTTACAACTACATCCTCTTAATTGTCACTATTGCGGGTATCATGGCTTTTAACATTCTTGGCTCCTTCAACTTGCGAGCATGGCGACATTTCTGTTCGTTAATCCCTATCAATCCTCAACTCCTATGAACCCTGCATAACCCCTAAACCCTTTCTTATGAACCCTATAACCCCTAAACCCTACTCCCTGACCTATGCCAGATTGCGGGCCTCTGGTCCCTAGCATTGTCGAGGCACTTGGCTTCACAAAGTTATGGAAGCTTCCCAAATAAAAGGCCGAAAGGTTTAAGCTGTAGGGAATATAGGGTTCCTTACGTACGGAACCCGAAGTTGAGGTGCACCTGTGACGGCCCAAATGTGTGGGAAACTTCCACGTTTAATATGTTTGAGCTACGGAAGCTAGCGCTGGCTGAGTTGTGCCAGAAGCGTGACCGAATTAGCAGGAAAAGTCGCATGCAGTCGGGGTGCTTGCATGTTCTGCTCCAGTCTTTGCCCAAGCCTTCATAATTCGCTGACTCGCCAACGCTGCTTGGAGGTGCAAGGCAGCTGCGATCCAAATGTAGGGATGTCTTGAAATTATGGGTCCCACTATTCAGTCTCTATGATTACATAGGGGCCTAGCACTACAGATTACGCGCAGGAACCCGAAGTTTCAGTAGCTCTGCCCACCGCCCACATATAAGCTGTCCTAACAGATTGCAGGTATGAGTGGGCATGTATCAAGCCCAGCTCATGCTGCGTTGCAACTGCCGTTTATCATGATGGCCACCTTGGATGATGTTTACTTGTATCTTAGGGGCTATATGAGGGATACATATTGCTATTATTAATCTTATTATTGTTATTATTATCACCACTATTGTTACTATTAGTGTTATGATTACTGTTGTTATTTCTATTGTTATTATCCTTACGATTACCCCGATCGCTAAACCCTAAACCCTAAACCCTAAACCTTAAGCCCTAAGCCCATGTTGTTTTTGGTGAGTAATCACCTCAGGCTGAAGCTCCAGATCGAAAGGCTTGAGACCGAGGCGCTTGAAGCACCTTCCCTGGGCTTATAGTCCCCCTTTAAGTAGATGGAATATAGGGTTGGGGGTTTAGGGTCATAGTCCCCCTTCAGGAGATAGAACATGGGGTATATAGGGTTTAGGGTATAGTCCCCCTTAAGTAGATAGAATATGGGGTATATAGGGATATTAGAATATACCCAAAGCCATATTCTATCTACTTAAGGGGGACTAGCGGTGTAGGGTCGCGCCGTCCTGGAACTTCCAGAAGACACTCTGAAACAAGGTAAATTCCTCAAATCCAGAGATGGGTACTTGGCCTGATTTCGGAGGCATTCCTTGATTCAAGGGTTGTGGAAGTCTTGGTTGTGCAGCGGCAAGCTGCGTTCCACGGGATGTGAATTACTGTTGGTGTTCGTGCTCTTGGCAGTTTTTTCTGGCTGTTTCAGGTATTCCTCGCATTTGTTGTTAAACACCAACAACATGCGGTCAGAGGCTGTTTCTCTTGTTGAACGGAATCATTGTTGGATTTCTGCCAGTTCTACCATACTAAGGCTCAACAAGAATATGTATGTTTGTATGTATGGCAATATTTCTGTTCTTACTACTAGTATCCCAAGTGTTCATTGGATCAGGACTGCCGTGTTAGAGATCATAAGCAAATGAGAATGAGATGCAAAGGAACATGGGACATGGAATGGAATCTTGAGTTTTATGTTGTATAGGGTTCAGGGATAGTTGCTAAGTTTTTGCGTCGGGTGATGGGTTGCCTTGTCACACTACAGCACAGACAAGGATCGGTTTTCTTCCCCTGAGACGGGTGAAGAGGAAGTATACTGATTCCGCAGCTTCCTCAGCCTCAACTGTTAAACCCCCTTGTGGTCTCTGATTCACGGCCATGAGCTGATAGACAAACCCCGACGCCGAGATTAATTGTAATGTAGCAGCCTACTCTGCTTTCCAACATTATGCGCCAAATTGCTGTATAGGGTACCCCAAATAGACCTTGATACGATATTTTTATTTAGGCCCCTGTAGTGAGCTGCCCCTACAATCCTTCGAGCCCATTACAATAACCGGAACTTGGAGCATAACCCTTATTGGAGAACTGCCGGCAGATCCTGAAGGAGGAAATTTTGCCTACACCCCATATATGAACCGTAAGCCCATACAAGTTTATACTCAGCAGGGTACTGTACGAGGGCAATTTGAAGTAGAACAGAATTTCCTCCATCCACTGCAACACCCCTCCTCTTGAAAACAAGACTAAACTGGCCATAGCGACTTGTAAGCCTCGTATAGGCATAGTATAACATGCCCCATTTTTGGCCTCCAAACAACCCCCTTGCCCTAATACTCAAAAAGCAACCCTCTTGGCATCGAGTTCCCAATCTGTTCATTACAGTGTGCCGCAACATGAGTCAGTAAATAAACTAGGCCGGTTGGGGATTAATATACTATAATATGATATAACATAATGTAGTATATTATAGTATACGATAATATAATGGAATTGGGGGGAGTGGATCAAGAAAAACTCGCAGGAGAAAAGCCGATCTCAGCAGCTCAGCGAAGCAAAGGAGAACATCGCCAGCCTTGAGGCCCTTGGCGCAAGGACGAAATCCAAGGATTAGGGTCTGGGATTGAGGGGAGGTTTCTCCGCTAGGTCCCTGCAAATTGAGTATATTGCGGTTAAGCGAAGGATTTGCGAATGGAGGTTTGCGTGGTCGAGCTTCCCAAAACAGACGGCGACTAGGGATCAGAGTGAGTTTTGGTGAGTTTCTCTTTACTGGGGCTTTCTAATCAGAATTGTGGTTCATAGGGGTCAAGGCTACAGGTGCAGTGATGAGGGTTCAGTTCAGCATTTGCGGAAGGGGCACAGCACAGGATAAAATCTAACTGAGTGAAGGCTACAAAGCCTGGGCGAGGTCCAAAGGGCCTCCAAGATGTTCTGGTCACTTCTTAGGTATCCATACAAGAAGGGTTCAAGTACTTCAGGCAAGCATAAGGTTCTACTGAGAAGCTTCTTCTCTTCAAGAATCTGCCAATTTCTTTCCACGCGGATGTGCTTGTCGAGAACACCTGACCCCTGAACTCTGATACTAACACGGAACCTGAAAAGCGTGCCCTTGTAGACTTGTAGACCATTGTCTATTAAAGCGGGACGATGTGTAGTTTGCGGGAAGGTAGACCCTGATAAGTTCAAGTGCGACAGGCAGACAGAGCCATCGCGCAGCAGCGTGAGGACCAACTGAGGCATCCGGCTCAGTGCCAGTTGTACCTACAAACTGTGTAAGAATTCAAAAAGGGCTATTATAGTCCCTAGCCGGAACTTTCTTCTTTTGTCTAGTAACAGCATGAACCGAAATATTGCAATCTTCAGATTGGAGACCTATGTAAACGATCAGCAAGGTATTCCTGCCAGTCTTGCTGCTATGGGTCCCATGATTACTTTTTTTTGATGCTCCAAGGAACAGGGTTCAGATTTCAACTGCAGTTTGCCGAACCCCCCTAAAAATCCCTAAGCCCGACAGCCCCAAACACTAAACCTAAATCCCAAAGCCTCGAATACTGTTGCCAAGGCCTAAAACCCCAAACACTACGGCCCAACCCTAAAAGCCCCAAGTTGGGGTTGAGGATAAATCCCACAGCCTCCTCCCTTAGTAGTTCTTCAAATGAGGGAATAAGGGAGCATATCATGGAGGGATGATATAGGGATTATATTCCCCTATTCCCTACTAAGAACCAGGAAGATTACAGGAAATATGGATCTCTATATAATCTCTGATTACTATATACCCTTATTCCCCACCAAGAACCAGTAACTAGCCCAAGAACACTCCTATAAGCCTTGTATGCATTTCATTTTCCGTTAGCTTTTCCATGTGATTCGCAATTATTCCAGCTAAATGCCCTCATTCCCTACTAAGCGCCTAAACCCTAAACGCAAAGTCAGAACCAGTACTTCTTGAGGGCCTGAAGGGGGCTCGACCCTGGCTTTCAGGCAGCAAGCGGCCGCTGAGATCAAGCGGTGGCAGGCCCCAACTGAGTCGGGCATTGGGGTTATAAAGGGAGATATAGGGTTGTATAGGAGGTATATAGGAAAATTTGGTTATATATGGGTTATTTGGTTATATATCGTCGAGCATGTCGCAAGAATTTCCGGAATGGTGTAGGATTTAGGGGGTCTATGAGTCTATGAGGGGGTTTGGGGCCTTTAGGGTTGTGTAAGGCAAAGGGGAAGAAGTAGCATTCCCGACATGAGTGTCCCATCCTTGGGTTCGCCTTTGGTCTTCGTACTTAGGTGGTTCCTAGTTTGCACTACAGGGAGCCCGAAAGAATAACATTGGTGCTGCCTGCTGAGTATCGAGGAGGCTCACTTCAAGCACCTGTACAGGGTTTCCGGAAGAACAGAGAATCAATGGAAAGAACATGGAAAATGAAATGGAGGCTAACCTAGGCTCTGAGGCTTAAGATTCAGGACCTATAAGGAATGGAGAATCAAATCGCGCATGAAATGGAAGCTATTATGCAGTTTAGGGCTCAGGGATCTGTTAGGGTTTAGGGGAAGAATGGACAACCAAATGGGGAAGAACGCGGAAAATTACACTGAAACCGTCCCCCCTTAAGACCAAATCCTCCACGGTCAACCTGTCTGACAGCATCGGCATAAATTTATCTGGAGTTAGGCATTTACTTCTTGATACGTGTATCAAACATGCTTTATCAGGTGAAGGTGATTTCATTTTGCCACCACATGTGCACCGCACAAATTATGGTTGTAAGCTGTTACTGTTGTTGCGCCTGTCTCTCTCATCGTTTGCAGACGCCTCACGCTGCTACTGTTTTTTTAAAAAAAGCAAGTGTCAAAAGACATAGGGGAACCGTACTGAATCCGGCCAACTCATACTTATTAAGAAAGCATAGTCTCCCGGTAATCCCGGATGTACCTTGGATAATTGGATGAAAAATAAATTGTACTTATATATAACCCTTAATACTACTACCCCTATTATAGACTGTTACTGGGTGGGGGCAGTTCAGTACCCAAAATATACCCAGCATGCCGGCATGTTCCATCCGTTCAAGCGCAGAATGAAGAAGCCTGCAGCCTGAATACTCATACCAATGTGAGCCATACTCTAAATTCCTGAACGGGATTTTTAGGGGATTATATAGCGGAGTATTATAGGGGTTAAAAAGGAGATACTAGGAGGATAGGCCGCGGCTCATTTTGTCTTCTAGAAGCATAGGATATTATACTCCAGGGGCCTGTTCTAATGCTGTATGCCCCTTCATTACATCCCCTGGGACCGCAAATTCTAAACCGATTCCGGAAAACTCAAGCTACAACTAGGTACTATCGTGTAGTCTCGTATAACTTGAATTCTAGATAGCACTGGCGTTGCTAGTATACGTACCCAGCACGAAACCTTAACTCTCCATATCATCCCAGTTTCTGCATAGTCCCTGCAACGCCTCTCAATAAACTTACCTACCTCTAAACACTAGTCCCTAAGCCCTAAATCCTAACCTCTAAGCACTAGACCCTGAGCTCTAAGCCCGGAACACTAGACCCTAAGCCGTCAATCCTAAACCTCTACATACTAGACCCTACGCCCTAAGCCTTTTTCACCAGACCCAAGCCCTAAGCTCCAAACACTTGACCCTAAACATCCCTTAGCCCTAAACAGTAGAGACTAGGCGCTAAGCCTTAATATAAGCACTAGACCCTAAGCCCTAAAAAGCAGACCCTCAGTCCCGTAAACGCTAGACCCTAAGCCCTAAACACTAGACCCTAAGCATCCCTAAGCCCTAAACACTAGATCCTAAGCATCCCTGAGCCCTAGACACTAGACCCTGCTTGAAGGGTCGGGGGACTTAGTGAGTAGGTTAATAACCCCTATAACCCATATAATAACCCTACTTATCCCCCTTATTAACCCACTTACAAAGTCCCCCTGACCCTCCAAGTAAGCCCTAAGCCGCGTGGATCTGGAGGACGACCTGGAGGCTTCGCGCGCTGCTGAAGCCGAGCTTATGAGGATGCTGGACGAGGTGTCGGGCCTTGGGGTTTGGGTAACCCTAATTTAGGGTTTAGGGTTTAAGGCTTAGGGTTTAAAGTTCAGGGTTTAGGGTTTAAGGTTCAGGGTTCAGGGTTTAGGGTTTAAGGCTTAGGGTTTAGGGTTTAAGCTTCAGGGTTCGGGGTTTGGGCTTCGGTGTTGTATTGGGAGAATGGAAAATAAAGTGGAAACTACAAGGATTATAGGGGTTGTATAAGGATTATAGGGTATATGCATTGGGGTTATATATGGGATGATGGAAAAGAAAATGGAAACTACTATAGTATAATAGGGTCATAGGGTTTGGGCCTTGGGGTTTAGGGTTTAAGGTTCAGGGTTTAGAGCTTAAGGTCCGGGGTTTAGGGTTTGAGGGCTCAGGATTTGGGATCTAACGTTTCAGTGTTTGGGAGTTGGGGCCCCTGGTTTAGGATCCAAGGTTTTCGGGGTGTGGGGTGTAGTACATCCACCTCCAGAAAGAAAAACTGCAAGCCAGAGAAGGAGAATAATCTTAGGGTTTTGGGTTTATAGGGTTTGTAGGTTTTATAGGGTTTATAGGGTTTAGGGTTTGAGGGCGCGTGGGCTTTGACCCCCTAGGGCTTAGGATTTAGGAATTCAGGGCAGGTAGAGTTCAGGGGGAGAGCCTAGGCTGTATAGGGCAGGGATGTTCCAGGGCCACAAGAGCTTAGAGTTCACAAATTGATTACTGGGAGTTGCGAAAAGCAGTTTTGGAAGCCTCCAGATGCATGCATACATACGTGCATACATACATAATATACAGACTGACAGCCAGGTGAAGCGTGACGTTTGGCGACCTTTTGCTTGGTGCTTTACCTTTGCACGATACACGAAATTTCGCCGAGGTCGTATTCGGACCACTTGACGGTGAAAAGAGAGCTGATGCCGGAAGTCTGCTCAGTTTCACAACTTCTACTATCTCCTGTCTAATATGAAACCCCGCAGGGCCCCGTTTTAGAAAGGACAGTAGTCTCTGTAGTCTCCTTTTGGGGTGCATTCCTAGTTTTGGTGTAGGGTACTTTTCCTACAAGCTGGATCCAACCTTTGCTCAACTGTTCGATCAAGCGGTCCTGGAGCCCTTCCCTGAACAAGTCTTGCCACCCAGTGCTTCAGTAAAAAGATCGTAGACCCTAAGCCCTATAACCCATAGACCCCATGGACCCCATACCGTCCCTGCTGTTGATGGCCCATGCCTGTAGGTCCAAGACAGCATCATTCAGGGGAATGCTGTGGGCTGAGCTCCAATGGGGTCGAGGGGTTTGAGGGGTTTGGAGGCTTAAGGGCTTTAGTGTTTGAGGATGTCAGGGTGTAAGGGTTTGGTTTCAGGGTTTGGGGCTGAAGCTTTCAGGGATTTAATTTGTGGGTCTGCACCTGCATATGTGATTTTAGGTCGTACTGCAGCCGGGTCTCTCTGTAGAGCTCTGCTGTAGAGCGTTCCAGGGTTCAAGGTGTAGGGTACAGGGCTTACTGGCCTTTGGTTCTCTGGGAAAGGAGGAATGGAAAAGAAAATGGAAACTACTACAATGGGTCATAGAGGGACTACTATAGTTACAACAAGAACCCACTCCTGCATTCCTAGCTAATCAAAGGCCAGTTTAAGGGCTCAGTGTCCAAGACTTCTTACTTTGTGTTGGGAGACTGGTCGCAGCAGACATCATCTTTGGGATTATTCTAGAATACCCCTACTTCTCAAGATATACGGTGATTGGGGCCCCTCACAACACTTGATATATGTTATCAATACAAAAGATGATGTCTCCTGCGACCAGTCTCCCAACACAAAGTAAGAAGTCTTGGACCCTGAACCATCCTGTCCCCCTCATATTAATCTCCGCACCCCCCAATATCAAACATTCCCATAGTGCGGTACCCCTAAACCCTAAACCCTAAACCCTAAACCCTATGCAGGGTATTTAATATTAGTGGTGGGGGGGTTAATAGGTGGAGGGGATTGCTGAGGTCAGCCCAGGTTCTTAGTGTGAAGAGCATCATGAACCAAGAGTCCGAAGCTTTAGTCTTTGGTAGGGTCTAGGGTTTAGAGTTTAGGGTTTAGGGTTTAGAGTTTAGGGACACGACCTCATGGTGCAAGCATGCGCTAGCTTTTGCCTCTAAACTCAGGCATACGAGGCTGGGTATTTCTCAGCAGAACCCTATCCATTATGGACTCCGAAAGCATGAGTAATGTAGGGGCCAGAATAATATCGTGATATACTGGTATTTAAGGGATGTATGTTTGCACCCTGGTGCTCCCCCTGTGCCCCGCTCTCCATCCCATTTCTTTGGAAGTGAGGACTGATGCCATTAACAAGAATTCTGGGTGATCACTAATAAGTAGGAGGGCCCCGCTTTAACAATATTGTCTGTGCCACCTTTACTGCCCTGGGTACCCACCTACTTTGAGATCTACACTTCTAGATCCTCAAGTTCTAAACCCTGAGCCCTATAGATATATTCACCCACAAACCCACAAACTTGTATACATATGTCTACACACACATATATATATATATGTAGGTACATGTATGTATCTATATATATATATATACATGTCCATGTACCCTTGTTAAGGGGACCTCCGGAGCCCGTAAGTCTGAGAAAGCCCAACGAGACCTCCTCTGAGGCGCAGCCTGAGGCAGCGTAGCCGAATCACCAGAGCGGCTCTTTGGGTATGATGTGGGCCCACATTGGGCGTGGTATGTAGGGCCTACAGGATCTAGGGCTTAGGGTGTAGGATTTAGGGCGTAGGATTCAGGATGTGGGCTTGAGGATGTAGAATTCAAGGTCCCTAAACCCTAAACCTCTAAACCTTAAGTTTGGGGTTGGGGTTTAGGGCAAGAGGTGCCTCGTACTCTTTGGGGACTCCCCATGGGCCGACCAAAGTCAGGGTTTGGGTTTGGGGTTTAGGGTTTAGGGTTCGAGAGCCAGTCTCCATACCAGTGCTGTAAGCACGTGTGGCAATCAGCACAGGAAACTCTGCCAATTTGCGTGCGTGCTGATACTCGCTTTGAGTCACGCGCAGCAATCTGAAGCAATATGCGGTAGGTTTGTCTTGCAGTAGTACAGTACAAACTGTGGGCCATCTGCACTTTTACCAAGCAAGCCGTCTCTCCTGATCTCAGCATGCGTATCCTAGAGGCCAGAAGAATTGCCAATTTTCCCGCCGTGTAGTTCTTTCGTAGCTAGACATAAGTATAGGTCAGTACCAGTCTGCCGCCCTAAACCCGAACCTAGACCCTCATCCTAAGCCCTGCCCTAATCCTAACCCTAAACCCTAAGCCCTAAACCCTAAACCCTAATCCTAAGCCCTAAACCCTAAACCCTACTCTACGTGATCAAGGCCCTGCATTACTTTTCATTTCGTTCTGGGCATGCCTCACAATGATGGCCTGCCATGCGCTACGCACAAAGCCTATATTTTTAGGGTTCATGGTTTCCGGTTTATATAAGTTTCAGGACATCCAAACATTTCTCGGATCACTTACCTAGGGATCCAAGTATACACAGCATACAAATAATGGAATAACGAATGGAAAAGAGAATGGGAAACAAGATGGAAACTGGTTTTACTCAGGGGCTACATAGGGATCCAAGTATGCGCATAATAGCTACGTTGGGCCCCAACGACTGTACATATTACCTACATTGGGCCATTGGGTTTGTACAGGGATGGACAGAAACATCTAGAGGTAGGTCAGGGATGCGCATGGGCACGGTGGACAATGGAAACCCTGCATGATCCTAAATGCTTTATACTTTGGGAACAATGGGACTGTAGTATACTAAGGTCATGCAGTCATGCAGGATGTTTGGTATCAACTGTATCTCTAGTTGATTTGGGGAACTGCTGAAGTCTTGGATGTGGAGACGGCGTCATTTCACAAAGGTATTTTCGTCGATTGTTGCCACACCCAGCTGCTTGAAGTTAGCCAGTATGTTTCACCAGCCGACCTAACTAGGCAGACCTCCAATTTTTGCGCATGGATTCAAAAGGTGGCTTTCAGGACAGATCGAGGGGTGAAAAGTCCTAAACCCGATATGCGCGTATGGAATTGGAATAGGGTTTGGGGGTACAACTTACTATTTACTATGCCAGTCGGAGGATGAAGATGGTAATTAGGGGAAACCCTAAACCCTAGCTCCCAATAGTTTTCCTGATTATCCATGCCATGCTTCTGCGCCACACAACTTGGCTTCGTAGTGCTTCCGGCTCATCAGCAGTGCATGCAAGCAGGGTGTGTGCTCAGGCTTATAAGGGTTCATGTTCAAAGGGCAGTCAGGTTGTCTTTAATGCGACGTCTACAGGTGTTTGGCGTAGAACATCGAGATATTATCAGCAGCATTGAGGCTTTGGGTCATAGCTACAGGATAGCTTGGATGGTTGTTATTCACTTCATGGCCCCTCCAACTTGGGTCGCAAGAAACTGAAAGAGACGGTATTGGAAATCTCTCAAAACTGTGCCATCCAGGTAGTGCATTCTTCGGAAGTACTAAACATGCTCTTCATTCTGAAGAATACTTGAAAAATCCGTGGTGCTGCTAGCGGATGCAGAACATGAGGGGGCCTGTCGATGTTCAGCCAGCAGTCTCCACTCCGAGGCAGAATCTACTTGGTGTCGCTCAAGAATCTCAAGAATGGGGAATCTATATTATATTGGTTATATAGGGATTATACGGCGGTTATATAGGGATTATATCTATCTGATTGGTTTTGTGCATGGCAAGTCTTGGACCGTTGACAATGCAGAAGCAGGGCGCGCGAAATACACGCGAAAAGGTTTGCGGAAAGCTTGGCCTTGCTCCAACATATCCCTTGCCATGCAGATGGCGAAGAAAGCTATGTTACTCTTATGATTAGGGAAGCAGGGTTTAGGGTTGGGTTATAGAGCGCAACTAATTAGCAAGTTTTGGGGTTCATGTTGTTGGCGACAAAGCCGCGAAGTGGTACGCAAACGACCCATTTTTAAAAGACAAATTTTCCAGGAAAAAGGCGAATACTGAACAACCCACTTCGAGGTTCAGCGATGATACGTATACCGAATTTGTAGGCTCCCTTAAGGCCCCCAATACGGTTATAACTAATTAGTTATGACTGGGTCAAAAGTATACATCGCTTATTACTACCCCGAACCTCCAAATAGGGTTTAGGGCTGTCACCCCTTCCAACAGTGATGGGCGTTTCAAGAAACACAGGGTCCCGTTTTGGGGTCCCGCACACTACTTAGACTCTAGTACTGGGTACAGAATATGACGTGGATCCTCATTTCTTCAACCTCCCACATAGGGCATGCGCCACGCTAAACCCTAAACCCTGAACCCTAAACTCCAAACCCTAAATCTTAAACCCTAGACCCTATTGTTTCGGTGGTGCTTTAGGATCCTGAACTCGGGGCCTTCACCCAGAATTAGCATTCCCTGCTAAGCTGTCCGTTTTGCAAGTTTACGAGTGACATGGTCTGGCCGCCCCCTTGCCCTAAACCCCAAAAAGCTAAAAATCCTGACAACCCCCAAACCCCAAAAACATTAACCCCAAAACCTTACAACAAAACGAACAGACAACACAAAACTGAAGCCTTACAAACCCTAAAAACTCTAAACACCAACCTGTATGCAGGCAGAACTTGTTCGAAAAGCGCCACAAGGACTGCTTGGGACCTCAACTCCATCAACCTGAACCGCTAAGGGGCTAAGAGGTCCTCTTCCACTCCTTCCTGAAATACCCTGAACCCTAAACCGTGTAGGCCCCTCCTTGCTGGTGATTAGCAGGGAAGCAGGGGAATCCAGAAAGTCTTCTGAACCCTACACCCAGAAGCCTCCCTTACAACAGAAATTACATCTGCTATAGTCCAAACTCCTTAAAGGGGGGTTATATAGAGGATTATATAAGGGACTACTACAGGGGTTAGTAGGGGGGATACTAGGACTTTAGACACTAGCTCACATAGACTAAGAGACATGGGTTCTGCATATACGTTCTCCGATGGTATGTCCCTCCAAGGCTCAGCCCCAACATCGTAGGGGGGTGCGGAGGTTAGGTTCTCTCTTGTTCCTTGCATAAACTTTAGGTACGCTGCATACTTCGGTCCTCTACACTCTGTTTTAAAGTTTCAGAAGATTCCGTTTAGAGTTGCTTCCCTTCTGTTTCATGTTATATGTCCTACTTTAGAAGCCTTGCTATTTGTATCCCCAAAGACCAAGTTCCAACCACGCCAAAATGCGGGAGGAGGCAGGGGGATGAATCCGCGGGGGTCCTCATGTTTGGAAGCCCTAAGCCCCCAAATCCTAAACCCTACATGTCCCTACACCCCATTTGGGGAGACCCCAGGGGCCTTGTTGTTTCAGGCCAGTTTAGGCTCTAGGGTGTAGGGTTCAGGGTGTAGGGTTCAGGGTTCAGGGTTTAGTTTCAGGGTTTACTTTCAGGGGTGTAGGGTTCAGGGTTTATTGCAATCAGCTTTCAGGACCTGACTCCCACTCCTGCAAAGCGTCCGCGCCGGACTGCTCCGCCATCCGCCAAGCGGTGTAGGGTTTGGGGCCCTGGTTTTAGGGCTTAGGGTTTAGTGTTTATGGATTTATGGGTCATACTTGCTTTGCCTAGATTGGGGGATAGCTACTACCAAATTGCCGGCAATTGCAGATGTCACTGGTACGGGTTCTAGGTGTTAGGATCGGCCCCCTGGATACTAAATTGCATGTTCAGAGCCGGCAAGCCGCAAGGGGGCACAGCATTCAGTTTTTTTCTGTCTTTGCTGGGAATGCAGAAGTGTAGTCGCCCCGCAAGGCCTTCATTCATCTGGGTAGTTGTCAAATTATGGTCCCTTTTTGGTTCCCTATTATAATACGGCACCTAATACTTAGGGTACCCAAAAAAGGGATCATAATTTTGACAACCACCCAGGTGAATACCCGAAAGCTGGATGAGATCCACTGACAAATTCGTAAAGAGTTGGTAGCGGAGCTTGAAGCCAAGCCTCCGGCTCCAAGCTCAAGTTGGAGGATTCATCTTTAAGGTTTAAGTCAGATTGGGTACTGCCCCCACCCAGTAACAGTCTATATTAGGGGTCCTATTAAGGGCTATATATAACCATATTCTAATTATTATCCAACTGCTACTGAGGGGCGGGCAGTACCCAAGGTTTGGGGTGTCTCAATGTTTATCATGACGCTGCGGCACAAAACCTTTACGGTACCCGGGATCCTCCTTTTCTGCTGTGGCCTTTGGGAGGGGACCTCCCAACCCCTGTTGTAGAAGCCTGAATAATTCCTAGCATTGTGGTCCCTGATTCCTGGGAATTACCGTTATGAGTACAGCACAATGTGCTTCAAAAAGACCTGATTCGTAATCATTTAAGCCTCTGCAATTAATCCCTAAACTGAGGTCACTTGGCAGGCTTGGGAATGAGGACCAGGCCCAAAAGCACCACTAGCCGTCTGCACATGGTTTAGGGTTTGAGGTTACAATGGATAAAGTGCTTCTTCGGGGGTGTGCACGTGGCCACACCAGAAGAAATGCTGCAGGAAGACTGGAAGGATTCTCTGGGAACCCTACAGGGGGCACAAGGAATCTTCTCGACATGTAGCTGTAGCTGGAAAAAGGTCGCCAAGACTCCCTTAAACCCCTGCATCTCCGCGGGCCCTTTGCTTGCTGGTCCAAGGCATCGCCTAAGGGTCCAAGGACCCAAATAATGGGGTTTTAGGGCCCAAATACCATTAACATTATAGTATTTGGGCCCTAAAACCCTAGTATTTGAGTCCTTGGACCTTTAGGGATTTGTTACCTACTCAGTACTTGTACCGATGACCCGATTACATCTGGGGTAACTGTCATCCTGGGAGTTGAAGTTAAGGTTACCTAAACCCCAAAAGTAGGTAAAATAATGGCCCTAAGCCCAGAATGATAGCCATAAAGGCCATTATTTTACATACTTTGGGGGTCCAGGTAGAAGTTATAACTACAGACCCTAAAACCCTAAACCAGGGTGGCTAATGGAAATCCTGCATGACCCTAAGCACCTTATACCTTGGGAGTATTTGGATTGTAGTATACAAAGGTCATGCGGGATTTTAAGTGTCAACAGTAGGCCTTAACATCCCTAAACCCTAAATCCTAAACTCGGTCTTAACAGCCTCCCTAAAGTCAGCAGCTCTCTTGGCCCTAAACCCTAAATCCTAAACCCTAAATCCTAAACCCTAAACCCTAAATCCTAAACCCTAAACCCTTAAGCCTAAACCCTTAACCCTAGGGTTTAGCTTGGGAATGGCTTTGTGCTCAGACTCCGGGCCTTGCACTCTGGGCTCTCCATCCATCCACTCACAGGTAAGGAATGCAGGTTTGGGGTCTAGGGGTGGATATTTAGGGTTAAGGGGGGGAATGTTTTGGGTCTAGGAGGGAATGTTTAGGGATTTCAGGGTTTAGGAGGGAATGTTGAGGGGGCTTAGGAGGGAATATTTAGAGTTGAGGGGGAATATTTAATTGAATCTTACTTGGTTAACCCACCAAAATTGCGGTTTAGGGTTCAGGGTTCAAAAGACAGAATCAATGATGTTTCTTTGTTGGCTGTATGTTTGGCTCAGGGCTCTGACTTCGACGAAGAGTGGGTAGCGCTGGTACTGGACTGCAAGTGCTCCTTACCTAAGAAGCGTGTTGACAAACATCTCAAAATGGTGAAGGTAATCCGAAGGATCCTCCTTACATGTGTATGTCGTATGTTGATACGTCTGTATACAGTGGGGTTACGGGGGATTGTAGGCTGAGTGAAAATGTTGGGAGACTCCCGAATGCGTCAGGCACATAAGCAGTGGAAGTCGGTGGAGACATGCGCAGGGCCTGAAGCTCAACTTGCAGCTGTTGCATAGAGCACACCCCCCAACACATATGCCCTCCCCCAAACATTGAATGGGCCAATACAAGCATGCATATCCTAGTTAAATAGATAGTGGGAAGGAAGTCTTGACATCAGCGATTGGGAGGTGCTAAATATTGAAGAGAAGTTTAGTAGGTTTGAATGCACGAAGCATTACAGTCGCCAAACACAAGCCTTTAAGTTTCTTCTAAGTCTGTGGCGAGACCTTTAGGACTCCGTGTCTTCACGCACAGAACTAACTCTGTGATCTATTGGATACCCTTCAGGTTCACTTCTACCAAACCAGTCCACGATGCTGGCATTATCGGGCCGGGACCACAGATCACAGATCGGCGTCATTGCTGAAAATACTGGAAAAAAGAGTTCGCCTTTATTTCTTTGAACCCAATACGAATTTTAGACTGATACCCTAGACCCCAAACCCTAAATGCAGTACATCCCAAGGTGGAACCACAAGAAGTCGTTCCAACATCGCTTGAAGGCTTCAGACAGCCTCCTAAGCTTACGGAGGATCTAACTGGGTAACCCAGATCCCTGATTAACAAACCCCCTTTCCTCAATAGGACTTAGAATAGGGATCCTAACATTTAGGTCCTT
>CAJNIZ010040591.1:0-10608 GCA_905231905.1 Symbiodinium pilosum
AGGGTTTTAGGGTTTTAGGGTTTAGGTTGGGTACTGCCCGCACCCAGTAACAGTCTATATTCGGGGTCCCATTAAGGGCTATATATAACCATATTATAACTATTATCCAACTGTTACTCGGGGGGGGGCAGTACTGAATGTTTAGGGTTTTTTGCGACCTTTGGGACTTTTACTTCAGGGTTTAGGGATCAGGGTTTAGGGTTTAGGGGATGGGAAGGATTGGACCCTCAAGCTTCTTCCTCCCACATCTAATCTTCCTCCCACATCTAATGCTGTCAGTTGATGAAAATACATCTAGGAAGTCAATATGGGAGCAGCAAAAAAAGCTTACTGCAAGGCAATTCGAGTCCAGGCGCCAGCTTCCAACTGTTCGCCTGGTCAGCCCTGCTGATGACCAAGCTCTGAAGTAGATCGCAAGCCTCAAAGGACAGAGCCAGCCAATGCTTCTTTCCCTTGCTGGTCCACCTGCACTGGAAACTCATGCATCTGGCCGCTCGGCCTCTATCCACCGACTTGCCTCCTGCAAGCCACTGCAGCAGCTTTTCAATGCAAGGAGGCAAGTAAAAATGGAGCAAAACAGTGTAATTGAGCGGCAGCAGAAAGAAGTTCAGCTCGCTACCGTCCTGCAAGCCCTCAGCGCTGGCAGCACACTCTTCGGCACACTCCTTGCTTGGCTCAGGTGGGTTCTGGCAAGTCATGAACAAGCAATGCATGTCTTCACCGAGCAGGTGGCCCCCTTCAATTGCAGCACCTGATGCCAGAGCTTCGGCGTAGATCGGAGCGTTCCTGATCAAGGATCCCTACTTGTCACCCCGTTTCCGTTTTAGCAGTCGGCTCTCCAAGCCCATGGTAGCTGCCATACTTTTTCCTGAGAAGATTCCAGGGAGAAATGGGGAGACGGCCAAGTGCGGTCTCAGCGCCTGGCTGCAGGACTTCTTCAGACTGTCAGAATAGGCTGCAGCAATCGACAACGGAATGGGTTCCTAGCAACTTAACTTGGAATCCTGAACTCCTTTATCATAATTTTCTGGACAATGGTGGCCAGCAAATGCTGTACGAGGTCACTCATAAAGCGCCATGAAGAATGAGCTTCGACACTGCCAGTTTTGCTCCAGAGACCCGGTCGCTCTCTAATTGCCGCGTGACAGGCAGCTCTCTCCTAGGAAGGAACCACCAGCTACTCACTTCCAGCTGTTTTGCTTTCGCATCGCCCTACTCGCAGGTGGCTCTTTCCCAAACCGAAGAAAGCCACACGTCACCGCAGGCAGCATACAGTGATTCAAATACACCAAGCAGATATACAGCGCAAGTGCACGTGAAAAATCTGCAGCTGACCCCGTTGGGACAGCCTTTGTTTTGGCAGCATCTTGTGCCCGCCAGACTGCTTTCATTCGATACGGGATCGAATCTAGAACGACAGGAGCTAAGCTTGCGCGACATTGTGCCTGCAAGCTCAGCAAGCACCCGGATTGGAATGGTAATATAGGGTAACGTAATATTATAGGGGGGATATAGGGGTTATATAGGGATCATGGAAAAGAAAATGGAAATTACCATTTAATGTTTCTATGAGGACTTCGTCCACTCCAGCAGAGTTGGGCAGTTATCGCTCTCTCCCCTCAAGCCCTGCTGCGTAGGCTATGCTGGCTCCATGGGCTGGAACAAAATACCTCCGAGACTATAGTGTTGGAGGACATTCGGAATCCTGATGCTGGGGGCCCGCTCACTGTCATCAGCGACGCTGAGACTTGGGAGTGAAGAACTGCTTGAGCTTTCGCAATGGCGCCTCCAACCTTGGATCAAATTTGAGAAATCAAAATCAAGCGAGAAGTGCGAAAATGCGTCCTAAATTTATAGTCCCTTCACAGCCCGGGCTGGCAGAGACACGTCAGAGGGGTCGGTTTTAAAGAGTTGTCTGCAGCTGAGCGTCGCAAGCTCCTCGTCCTCAATCCTTGCATGGTGTGGCAGCATAGCCCCGAAATTTTGAAGCATGTTAGCACCAAAAAAGCTCAGTCTATTGAGAAGTACATGGGTGGTTGTCAAAATTATGGTCCCTTTTCGGGTCCCTATTATAATACGGCACCTAATATTTAGGGTACCCAAAAAGGGACCATAATTTTGACAACCACCCACATCATCTTGCCCAGCAGCGCTTTCTCAGTCACCTTCAGCTCTTCTTTGACGAATTTCTGGCAGGCAGCGTGTCAACAGGTGCCAGTTGTGGAAGGTCCGGACTGACTTCTGGGCAGTTCTTCAAAAGCGACAAGTTTTCCCTCAAGATTGCAGGAACAGGTGGCCTCCGTCATTTTCTCAAGCCGCTGGGCCGCTTGAGCGATCTCCTTCCTGGGGGCGACATGCAGCTTGGAAGACCACACACAAACCCACACCTACCTTGTCTAAACTTCTGAAACTATTTCCAAGCAACTCTTCTTTGTCCACCTTGGAAATGGTTTTCCTTGCCAGGCGTGTCAACTGCCTAGGTCGAGCGGGCAGAGAAGCGCAAGAAACTCATAACAAGTTCAAGAAACGCCATGTTCTGCGGCACTTGGGTCACTCTGCACTTAGTGACAGCCGGGTAGCTCCTCAGCTCTCATTTCCGCTTGCTGGACGAGCCGCTCGGCATAGAGCCTCAAGCCACAAGGGCTATCACACTTGACTCGCTTAGTGCCGACCTTGACTTTGCTTATTTCGTAGGCCCCCATGCAACAAACAGAAGCCATTGCAACACAGTAGATATGAATTATCTGGCGTTGGCTAGCGTTTGGATTCAACAGCTTTGATTCAACGTCACCTGCAGACAAGCCGCACGCGAAGCTTTTTAGGGTCCCCCTCGACAGGGCAGGAGTTGTCTGTGACCTGTCGTCACTGCAAGTTGCATTTTCTGGCGATTCAAGCTTGGAAGCAAGCTGAAGAGAATGGAGAGAGAAGTTGCGCAAGTTGCTGCCCACCGTGCAGGTGCGGAGAGCTCGCGGAAAAAGCAACATCCAGAACCACACACAGCGCCAGACCCTGGCAGCTTGTGCCTTCCAGAATTTGTCGAAAGGTACCTTTGCCTTCGCTGTCGCTTCTCTGACACGGTCCAGAATCCTTGCAAAGATTTCCAGCACTTGGAACATGCTTTGGGTCTAAAGCCTAAAATTCCCGTGGAGGTTTGGATCACATGCAGCAGAGGAACTGAGGCGGCACCGTCTTTGCACGGGTGTATAGGGTCCCTCCGCCATATCCAGCCCACGCATCGTTCCTCGATTATCCGTCTTACAAATACATAAGTCGCAGTTCCACAAAATGGGGAACCCCAATGCAGACCCCGAAATACTCTAATCACTAATCCTTATTCTGGGGACCTCCAAGATGGTACCCGCAATTTAAGGAAACACCCAAGTAGTCAGCAATTAAAAGTTTGTGCGAGGCACTCGCCATGACGAACGCGCATGAGACTCCGGAGCACGGAACTTAAAATCTTCACTGGAGGCAAAACTGGGTTACAGTTAAGGAACTTAGTTCCTTAGTTAAGTTTAAGTTACCAGCTACCATATTATGGGCATACATAGCAACCAATATGGTCCCCCCTGTGTAGTAACTTGAAATCAAGGTCCTTAACAGCAAAACAAATTGCGGACTCGGAGCTGCCCCCGGTAGTAGATCAGTACCTTCAGCTCTCTGCAGTCATGAGGGATCATATGTGCAATTATCTAAACTCCTAGTATCCCCCTTAATAACCCCCATACTACTCCCCTATATAATCTCCTATATAACCCCCTTTAAGGAGTTTAGACACTAGCTCATATAGGGATATATAGGGGCATTACCCCACTAAGGGAAAAGAACATGGAAAGTGAAATGGAGACTGGGTTTATGTGGTGTTTATCAAAACAAGAAGGCATGGGCCTAAACAATCACCAAAAGCAGTTGGAAGAAACAACTTGTTGACTGCAATGCAGGAACAAAGCCCATCTCCGGATCATCTTCATCAGCGTGATCCAGAACGTACCAATCATCCTGTAGGCTCCACCCACTGGTTTTTTTTGCTACTAGTATTACTATTCTTGACATTATTTTCTATTCTTACTATCATTGCTACTATTGCTGTTATTACTACTATCATCATCAATATTATTACTATTACGACTATCAGAACTATTATTGCTATTATGACACCCTACATCTGGAACCCTGTGGCTTCAATGCATTTCAACGCTCCAGCCTGGTAGTGCAAGTACTCGTTCCCATGGTTTTCGAGGAGCCCAGGCTTGGTCTGGACAAAGCCTAAGTCTCTAAGGACTTTAGGAGGGACCCCTAATGGGGACCCTTGTAGCTTATGGGGGTTGATATGGGGAGTACATAGGGATATAGGGGTTATATAATGACTAAATAAGGGTTATATATGGTAATGGGATTGAGGGTCCCTATTAGGGGTCCCTCCTAAAGTCCCTAGAGGTCAGCTATTCATCCTATGTAGCCGGCCAAGACCAGGAACTTCAGCAAACCAAGGAAGTGTTAGGTTTTTTTGCAGCGCTCTTTCACCTCGCGGCGAATGGCGGTCCTTGCCGAGTGCATGTTTAGGATTTAGGGTTGTAGGGTTTAGGCTTTAGTTTTCTTGGGGGGGACCTATTTTCACCAAGGCACAAGTCCTGAGATTTGGTGTTTAGGGTTGTCTAATGTGGTGATAACACTCTGTTGGGAATGAAGTACCATCAAAGTCCCAATATACTGGTGTATTCCGACTATGTTGACACTGGATTCCAATGCAGGTAAAACCAAGGAACTCTGAACAGTAGACCTTGAGATGAACTCGCCGTCCACCTCATTGATGCGCCTCATGCCGGACGGAAGTATATAGGGCATTATATAGGAAAGTCACCCAAAGAAGCCAAAGAATAGAGTATGAAATGGACAAAAACCTGCAAAACAAAATGGAAACTGGGATTACGCATGAGTTTAGGGTGGTGGCCTGCAGGGAAGCAGAGCTCCAGGACATCTGAGGGCAAAACCAATTGATCTTTCCCACCAGCCGACCCGGAGAGTTGTCTTTTGGTGCCATTCCTGCGTGCGCATCTTGGCAAGGCGAGGGGGCAGTTTAGCAACAGAAGTCCTTCAAAGAAGTGGACTTGGCAGTCGAACGTGTCGAACAAAGGGTTGAGACCTAGCCGGAGGCGCACAAGCTCCCCCCAAACTTCTGCATGCAGTCTTCTTTGGTTCGCTCCAACTTCCAAAGCCAGAGACCAAGTCTGTGGCCGGCCGTGATGTACCAACGACCGGTCATCTTGGCAACTTCAAAGTCGTCCTGCCCCAAGCTAGGCAGAACAACAACGTCCAAAATGTCCGAAACAATTGCTTGCATGAGAATCGACCAGCCAACTTGCAAGGCATCTAATGCAAACAGGTGGCCGTGACCGATTCAGGGGGTGGCACGGGATAGCCTAAGTCAATGACCAGCATAGGTCATCATTGGGCTAACTTGGCTAGGCGCAGGGTAGCCTCACATTGGCAATAGCAAAGGAAAGCAGCTACCAATTACCCAAGGCACGGCCCTTCACCGGGTCCCAGGAGGCATCGCCGGGCACTGGGCCTTTGTCAGGCCGCTGCGGGACACCTCAAATTGAAGCAGGTATGACACGCAAGTTCAGCAGCGTTCTTTTACCCGCCTGTAAGACTGAAACATGCTGAAGCACTTTACGTGGGCATCATGAGAAAGAGGGCAAGGCACACTTCTTGGCACTCAGCGCGCAAGCGTTGAATTCCACAACAGCATCGTTTTCAAGAAAGTTGCCGCAGTTAATCCTGGGCAATGCCATCAATGGTAGAAAAGATCGTCTGCACAAATCGAAACCACGTGCTGCATGCGGCTGCGTGGCTGGCAGCTGGACTCGTCCGGGCGCCCAGCACACCCAATGACACAGGTCCTTAGGATAATCCATACTTAATATTAATGGTAATAGCAATAGTACCAGTAAGAGTAACAGCAAGAATGGGGTTAGAGTAATATTGCTAAAGTGAGGAAGAAAAGCATCGTAAAAATGATAACAGGACTAATTGTAATATTAGACATAAAAAGTACAAGAATAATATTAGGACTTCATCTTGTTGCATTGGCGGCCTGAGCTCCAGACAAGTCGGCTGCGCAGCTGGGGTTCAGGATGCACTTGGCCAAAGGTAGCCTGAGCTGCTTTCAGCAGCTTACTGGTCATAGGGCTTAAGGAGTTTAGGGAGTTTAGGGAATAAAGGAATATATACATATATATATTGGGGTTATAAGGGGATAGTGGAAAGAAAACGGAAACTACTACATTACAATAGGGCGTATCCTGGCATTCTAGTAAGGAATATTAGAGTATATTATGTAGGGAGTATATAGGGATGATACTCCCGTATAGCTAAACTTAAACTCTAAGCCCTAAACCCTAAACCGCCAGCGAGCGAATTCTTGGAACTTCACTTGCTGGTCTGACAGTTGGGAGAAATATTTTTGGTGGTTTCCCAACATTGAGGGGGGTACCTTTAAAGATATGCTGCTATGTAGAGGGATATAAGGGTTTAGGGCTTGAGGTTTCCCAAGATTAGGGATACCGCTTTGCACGCCGCCATGAAATGCAGTAACAGTATATTGGGGTCGATATTGGAGTCCCCCCATTTTGGGAAACTACTATTTTAATCCGTGCCAGGCTGGGTTGGCATCCGTGCGTGCAGCAGCAAGTGCAGTCTAGGCCGCCAGCCCCAGCCCTTGATGCCTAACATTTCCAGGTCTTGTGGTACATGGCCTACACCAGAAATCTTGTGAGCTGCCATGGCAAGCAGCTGGCACTTGCTCAGCAAACAGGGCGCCACGGCCGCTAAGTTCTCGCTTCCAGCCAAAGCCACGCCAGGCCTGCCAGACTCATTTCACAGCACCTTCTGGTTGGCCCCCCAATATAACCCCAATATAACCCAAAAAATCCCAATATAACCCCAATATAATCCTAACATAACCCTAATCAATAGAATCCTAATATAACCCCAGTATAACCCCAATATAACCCCAATATACTCCTAACATAACCCTAATAGAATCCTAATATAACCCTAGTGTAACCCCAATATAGCCCACGCATGTAAGTTCGAACAGCTACAGGCCGGCCTGCAAAAGCAAAGAGCCACGGCAAAGAGCACGGAGGCTGCCAAAGAGATCAGTGTGGAAGGCTCCACCTGGGCACGATCAGAACTGCGGAGCCCCCCAAAAAAAGCGTTTAGGGTTTAGGGTTATCCCCCTAAAATGGAGAATCAAATGGAAAAGAAAATGGAAAATGAAATGGAAACTAGGGAATGTAGGCCCCTTATAGTATATTCCCCCCAAAAGAGGTACATGTTTGTATTATATTGGGGTAATATTGGGATAATGGAAAAGAAAATGGAAACTACTAGAATGTATGATAGTATAATGGAAAAAGAAAATGGAAACTACTCCCTTCCAGGAGGCTCAGTCCCAGTTCTTTGTCCAAGGGACATTCAAAGGTGCCTGCTGGAAAGGCTTTGGATGCGAGATAGATGGTGAATTCAAGTCTGGAGTCTTGCCAATCCTGCAACAGAGGATATTCCGATTTTCGCTCGACCGTGAACCCCAAGCTTTGAAACAACTCCTCTGCGCAGGCTCGGCGGGTATAGAAGCTTTCCAGCCACTGAAACCGACCTCGGCGAAACTGAGTTCCGGTGATTCATGACACAGACGCAAGCTACATCAAGCATACCTGTGGCAAAGCCGGATCCTGTTAGGGCTTAGGGTTTAGAACATGAAACACACCCCTCCCCGGAACAAACGGGTTTGGAACAACTCCTTTCATGCTGAGCCCAGGGGCTGGCGCAACGAAAGCCAAGGAGAGCAGTAGAAGTCCTGTGAACATTTGGTTTCAGCTGATATCCAAAGAGTTACCGCCTGCTGACTTTTTTTAAATCGCGGAAGAATGCAAACGAGAGAGACATGAAAAACAAATTAGAACAGCAACGGGTCAAACAAAAAAAGTAATGGGACACAAGCAGGAAACGACGAGGTAGAGATAAGAAATCGCTGCCAAAAATAGTTGGAAATAAAACAGAAATCGTCTCAGAAACAGAAAAGTTAGTTGCAAGGACCCCTTTCACTTTAAAGATATCCATATTGTTGCAAGTAAGCCCAAACAAGCCGTTGTGAAAACGCAAGCTGTAAAAACGTGAAAATCGCTGTAAAAATCCCGAAGCCCGTGTAGGACACCAAACTTGCTGCAAAACAAAGGCGCTCCGAACCATTCCATGTTCGTTTTTCCTGGCTTTATTTCAATCTTCTGCGTGGTTCCTGCTCAATTGCATTCTTATGCTCATCCCATTGATCATTCTATTCCTTGTACATTATGTTGCATTCCCCACGATGTAGCATGCGTCACTGCCACCACTGTCCACTACAATCCATGTTGAGACGCTTAGGTCTGTAGTCCTGGGCCGGCAGCGCAGGTCAAACGGCGCGGCTGCAAACGCTTGGCCATTGCAAGACAACCCCGTGCACGACACACGCGAAATCTGATTTCTGCATACGGCAGCCCTTGATGTTGCTCAGCGTGTTTGAGCGCAGTGCTGTCCTGCATCAGTCCTACAATCTATATAGTGGCACATATGTCAACAGTTTCGCCTGGAAGAGCAGTCCAGTGCCGCGTGTATGACCCATGATGACCCATGCTTGTAACTCCCTGCGAAGGAGCAATGCATGCTGAAGCAGACTGCACTGCGCCTGCTGCAAGGCGTTCTCACCGAGCAGCAGTACAGCCCGCCAGCCATCTGACCAATTGCACACTATGTAGATGCCTGAGCCCCTTCCCCAGGTAAAAGCAGGACCCATTGCACCTCCGCGGCTTGCTGCAAGCTGTGCTGAAGCCAGGCCGATCTCGTCAGGTGCCTGATCAAGGCAGCGAGCCAGACACCACCCCAGTAAAGCAAAACGAACCAACAACCTTGCTCTCCGCAGGCGCAGCAAAAAGCCGAACCTGGCAAAAGACCGCAAAAGAGGCGATGGGAAATGAGTGAAACTCAAGACTTGAGTTGAGCAGCGGCGTGAGGCCACGGTCCAGCAGACTCAAAAGCAGAGGCAGCCGAGTTGAAGCAGATGCCTGTTTTGAGCGAAACCATTTTCCAGCTTTAGAAGATTCTTCGCAGGGTCTCGACAATGCCGCTTCTGCAAAGGCGATCGCAATCTTCATGATTGTTCACACTTTTGCTATTGGTGCTGCTCTCTGCTTCTTCTCTTCCGCTATCTTCCGATATAGTCTGGAATCAAGCCCAGGACAAGTGCTGCTCAGCTGTTCCTTCCCCTTCTGCCGCTTAGCGAGCAGCATCATGCGAATACCACGTAACCTTGTACATGCCAATACTACTAGCATTACTGGCCCGTTCTCATACTTCTACTGCTGCAGCACAAGGAAGAGCAGCAACCTGGAAAGGTTGTAGTCATATGTTTCCTGTGATAGCACCTCCTCTGGCCTCACCTGCGACAAGACACTGCCACACACTTGTAGGGAAAGAGTTCGTGCTCGTGCAAGATGAAAACCAAGGTGCCCGTGTCGCATGCGGGAAGATTCCACTTAAGGCAAGGGCTTGGCCAATCGCTATTTACTTTCGCCTCATGGTTCCCACACAGGTTTCCCTTCGGTTCCTCAACCCTTCTTATTTTCACATCTTCAGCACTAAGGCACCAAGGTTTCCCAAGGTTTCAGATGGTTTCAGAGGCCTGGCTTCCGGCTTGGGCTTTGGGATTCAGACCACAGCCAAAAACCATACCCGGCAAACTACGAATAGTAGCAATATGAGCTATAGTCTAAACTCCTGGTATCCCCCATAATAGACCCAATGGTAGTCCTCTATATAACCCCCATAAAGGAGTTTAGATTATGGGTCATATAATGACAGGACTTGATGCCAGGTGACGATCACAGCCCGGAATTTGCCGACACGAAGCTAGCGCCTCGCTGGCAATCAAGGGTGCCATGAGGGTCAAGGAAGCAGCATTAGCATTGCAATTGCAAACTAACATAAAAACCCTAGAACCTAAACCCAGAAGAAATACTAGCATCATTGGTGACGGAGTAGTAGTCGGAGCAGCAGTAGTGATAGTGGTAGTGGTTTTGCTGGTGGGGGCCGTGGTAGTAGTGGCGGCAGTAGCAATTGCAGCAGCATTAGCAGCAGAAGTGGCGGCAGCGGGTAGTAAATGTTTGTAACAGAAGTATTAAGCATGTTTACGGAAATTATCGGTAGCACCAGCATTATAATTTGCAATTATAAATCTTAGCATTAGCTTGAGACTTAATACACCATTACGAGTACTATTACTCTTTCTTCTACTACGACTGTACCTATTGAAATTCCGATTGCTATTACAAACTGTGTTACCATTACTAGTACTGCAAAGAGATGTTAAGAGTACAATTGCCAGTACCACCCCTAAACCCTAAGCCCTAAACCTTAAACCCTGCCGTGGCTTTAGTTGTACTTGTCTCAGAAGGTCTTCTCACAACCAGCCTTCGTCCAGGCTCCCGCTTCAGCGCAGGCCTGGAATGACAGAAGCATCGGATGGCCCCACATAGTACTATTCGTAGCAGTAGTAGTAGTAGTAGT
>CAJNIZ010040591.1:10751-20890 GCA_905231905.1 Symbiodinium pilosum
AGCAGTAGCAGTAGCAGCAGTGGTAGTAGAAGGAAGAACAGTTCTCAGCATAATAGCATATCCCAAACATTTACAATCCGCTGGGCGAGGGCAACACCAACAAGATTGAGTTGCTGCCGTGAATGACGTAGTTGATGGCAGGTCCGCCCCAGCGAAGTGTGCCAACTGCCAAGATTTGCTGATCAAGACTCCAACTCTGAAACGCAATCCCGGATGCCAATGCAGATGCAGCATGTGGCGACACTCAAAGCAGCCCTGGCTTCCGCCTCTACAAGTGCATGTGGCCACGCTGCCCGCAACAGCGGTATTCGAGAAGCAGCATCCAGAGCCCTCGGCACGATGCGCGCACGCAGAATCTCAAACTGCTGATATTCCGCTGGTCCAACAAAGTACTGCCACACTACGCAGTTGCCAAGCGTCACTCGTTGCATGCAGAGCTGCCTGAACAACGCAACAGATCTGCACCAGTCAACCTTGCAGGGGCAACATTTGCAGTTCCAGCACTGCTGTTTGTCACGCCATAGAGCTTTCAATCTCTCGTTGCGCAGCCATTTGCCTCGGCCAGCGTGCTGAGGACCACATCCGAATGGATGGTGTTCACCTGAACCTGAAGCTCTGAAAGGCTGGAAGCAACTCGGAAAATTCAGCCAAGCGCCCTGCGCCTGCAGCGCTGGCATTCGTTGGAGATGATGAACTGCAAGCTCCCAGCACCGCCTTTGCTCTCTCCCACAGCTTTGCTTGTGGAAACAGGGCAGGAAGGTGGCTGCAGCTGAGACACAGCTTCTTACAAATGCGGAACAGCGGGGTCTGACCTGCATGCTGGATCTCTCACCCAGGAGGCTCGTTATGCACCCATGTCATGTTTGCCAATGTATGCTTTCTGAAGATGCACATAAGTCTTTCCCGGCAAGCAGAGGCTTCTGAGCACCAAGCCGACAGCATCTTCAGCTATGCCAGCATCTGACAATTGGAAGTCGAAGGATTAAGTTGCGTGGCCAACATGCAAAGACGCTGAAGCGTGCGCACTCGCATCACAGCCAGAATTCATTGCCATTGGCTGATCGCAGTTTTCGGGCTGGCCTCTTTGTGCTGCTGCAGCCATGAGCGCCCTGACAAAGTCACAGGTCGCTCTTCTCAAATGAAGCTTGGCGGATGCCTTGCTCTTTACTGTACATGTCTCGGTCCATGCTTCTGACCCTACACTCTACGATACTTTACGACTTTGCGCATCTGTGCTTTGTCCATTCGAAATGCTCATCCATAGCTTGCTGCACACACCAAGCCACACCTGCACCAGTTCGATCTGGACGCTGCGGCGGAGACAATGATGTTGAAGCCTTGGAATGCTCTGTGGGATGCCCTTTCTGCCTCTATCAGGACACACTTGGATTGAGGACCTACCCAGACCCCAAGGTGCGTGCTGACCACACTGGGCTCCACTTCAGCCTGGCAAAACAGCACACGACGGCTTCCAAACTGAAGCTACCCGAAGCTTGGTACTTGTTTGGCCCCAGCCTGCTCCATGCGTGCCAAGCCTTCAGCAACCAGTCCCCAGCGGTCTGCCCGTGCGCAGCGCGACAAATCATCATGCCAGCTATGCCTTGCAGCTTCGAAGCTACAGGGCTGAGATCCTACCTTGAAGCAGGAGAACTTCACTTTCAGATCGACACCCGTCCTGATCTTTGCGAATTCTTGACGGCCAGCTCTGCACAACCTCGTGCCACAAGTCTACACGTTCGCAAAGGGCAGAAGACTGCTAATCTCCCCCCATAAGTTCGCAATGTCAGGGGTGCCAGTAGCAGTGCAAGTTGTGTGCGTGAGCCAGTGTGCCCGCCCACGAAAGTGGCTGCAGCACAATTTCCATCGGGTGGCGTGCCAAGCTCGAAGCACTCAGTCCTATGTCGCCAGCAGCAGTCCAGTCTAGCGGGCCGTGGGAATGTCACTGGAGCAGAATCACAAAGGACGCCAAAGCCATCATGAGAACGGAAGTATGGAAGGAAATGCATTGAAAGCTATGGTCAGAATGGCTATGGCTTTTTACCGCAGCAGCCCCAGATCGTCCTGGCAATTTGTGTGCGGCGCGTAGTCATGCCTGCCCTGCCGCTGCTGCATGTCCGCACGCAGGAGAGCAGAATGGCATGTCGCAGGATGGGGAGCCCAAACGGCTGTGACACCAGACAATGCATCCGTCAAAGCAGGCAGACACTTCCACCCTGCACTCTCCCTTTCGCTTCAACCTGCGTTCTCATGGGAAAGGAGGGTGAGCACCTGTACCAAGCCGTCCAACGCTGCGTTGCGCACACTTGCGGGCCAGTCCTTCATGCACGCAATCATGCCCTCATGATGCTGTCCGCCAGGTGTAGACACTTGTCAGCAATGCTTCACTCTTGTAAGGGTGGCTTTGTTCAATGTCTGACTGCACTCGGCTACGTTCATCAACCATCCTGACCACCGCAGAAGGCCCCAAGCATCACATCCAATGACCAAGATGACAGACTGACGAATTTGGATTCTTGAACATGCTTAGCTGCTTGTGAGAAATCCGGAGCAAAAAAGAAGGCGAGAACAAAAGAAAATTCACCCAAATATACCCAAAAGCACACTCTCATTTCTCTTGTGAGGACCCCCAAACCAGGGCTCCCAAACTGTGGAGATCCTAAAGTATACTTGACTTACCGGGGGTTGTATTATATGGGCGCTGTAAACGGGATTCTATTCCCTAACTCCCTAACCCATCCTAAACTCCAAACCCTCTAAATATTCCCCTTGTACGGTACGAAGCAGCAGTAAGCATATTGGGGCTTGTATAGGGGTAATAATTATAGGGATAATGGAAAGAAAATGGAAAAATGGAAGCTACTATTTAGGGTTTAGGGTATATATTGGGCTTATATAGGGGTTGTATAAAGGGTTATATAGGGGTTATATAAATGGTATATAGGGCCAAAACCCTAAACCCTAAACCCTAATATAGGGGTTATATTATACTCAACTCCTGGAGGCCGGCAACCAGAGCCCCAAGGGCTCCTTCGTCGCCTTGCAAGCTGACAAAACCATACGAGTGAGGAGGGGTTATGAGTTTAGGGTTTAGGGTTTAGGGTATATGGGTGGCGGTCAAAATGATGGTCCCTTTTTGGGCACCCTAAATATTAGGTGTCGTATTATAATGGGGATCCAAAAAAGGACCATAATTTTGACAACCACCCATATTAACAACAGAATTAGCACGTACACAAATGAACAAGAAGAATAATGAACAATAAGAATTTTTCAAATATCAGTAATGACAACAATACTAAGAAACATGAAAATGTGTTTGCACTACCAGTAAAGATGGATTCTGACTGCAGGCATCTCGCATTGCATGATCTCAAGGCCCTAAACCCCAAACCCAAGGAGCTAGCTCAGGCACCAGGCCCAAAGGCTATAGCTATACATGAAGATTCAAGGATATGGGTTTAGGGGTTTTTGGGTTCAGGGGTTTAGGATGTGTCGCACGAAAAGGTCTGCATCCTTTTAAAGCGGTCACGCACGCTGCCCAGCACAGGTTGCAAACAAGCCGGTTGCTAGCAGGCGGCTAGCAGCTAGCGCTGGTGAGCAGCCTAAGCGCGAGATGCCTTTTAAGGTACAACTAATGTACATATGGATCACAAATAATATGTGCCTCAGCCAAGCTGGTCGCTGGTGAGCTGTGACTCCTCTACTTTAAAAGCCGCAGAAGTGTCCCTTCCTTCCCTGGACAGTTTGCATGAGGTTGTAGAATTCCTCGAACTCGAGGGTGCCAGTGTTGTCGAGGTCATGATCTGCCAGGATTTTAGGGATTTGAGCCGGCATGACAAAGATGCCGTTGCAAATGAAGCAATTGAAGAGCTCTTTCTGGTCGATCCTTGGCAGCCCAGTAACCATATTACAATAAGGGTACCCTTTTTTCTGTGGGTATTTTATATATGGGAACCCAGAACCCAAAAAGGGTAAAGAAAACCCTAAACCCTAAACCCTAAAAGGGTACCACTGGGGTTCCTAGGATCCTGCCATCCCCGCCCTCGAACATCCTGAAGACACGCTCTGCCTCATTGCGCTGGTCAAACTGCTCGGCAGGGTCAAAATCCTGGGTTGCTGTTACGGAACTTAAATTAAGTTACCCTAATGGCCTATAATGGAGAATCAAATGGAAAAGAAAATGGAAAATGAAATGGAACTGGGGGAATATAGGGATTTAATGAACTTAAATTGAGTTACCCTAATGAGTATATATAGTAAATAATAGGGTTTCCCCAATATAGTAACTTAATTTAAGTTCCTTAACAGCAACCCAGAATCATCTGGAACATCATCATCATCTTCATCGTCTTCCACCTCCTCAAATTCCACGCTTTCATCTCCATCACCCTGGTAGTTGTAGTCTTGACCATCGTCTGGGTCTGGCGTGAAGTCTGAGTCCGTGAGGCCCATAATTGCATACTGTCCAAGGAAATTGAAGTTAGAGTTGCAGATGTAGTCGTAGGGGACGTAGGCATACCCACGGTCACCCCAAGACGTGCCCCAACTGTTCCGAATGATGAAGCATTCCTGGTGCACGACAGGGCATGGCTAGCTAGTGAGAAACATGCGCCAGGCTATTCCTAGCAAGCATTGTCCTGCCGATCATTGTAACCCACAATGAGCATGGCATGAAGCCCATGTTCGGAGGATTGGGGATCTGAAGGATCTGGCGTCTTGATGCCACCGCCCGGAAGTGGCCTGAAAAACCTTGGACCAAGACATTCTCAGACGCGTCTGACGCTACAGGCTGCACAAGCTCTGGGAATTCAGGGCCAACTGCATCTGCTTGTTTTATCATATTAGGGTTTTGAACCTCAGCACTAATTTGCCGAGCGTTCCCAAGTCAAGCTGTGTCACAATTGCCTGAGGAGCAGGCTGGGCAGTCAGCTTCAGGCCGAAGACAATGGGATGGCCTGATCGGTTTAAGGTGAACGGACAAATTATCAAGCTTTGCCACCCACCGGCCTTCTGCCAAGCATTCTCTCATGGAATCAAGATCCACAGGCACTTCCTTGGACTCAGCAACCTTGTATCTGACCTTGGGACAAGTCATTGCGTCCATCCACAACTGCAAAAGTCTGAACATGCCCTAATGTAACCCCCATATAACCCGAATATAATCCCTATATGACCCCAATATTACCCCAAAATTCTGCTATGCACCCTGAAAGCATGGTGGGACTGGAAATTCAAGGGCACTGGCTGAGGGCACAATGTGCATTCCAAGCATGTAGAGACTGAAGCACTCTGCAAACCCTGTCAGGATCTACTAAAAACTAGACTAGACCGTCTGCAACCGTCATATAACCTCAACAGTATCAGAATTCCAGCGTCCATTTCATTTTCCATGTTCTTTCCATTTGAGAAGCCATCATGGTAGTTTCGAATGTCTTTTCCATCCCTGAACCCTAATTGCTGAATAATAGTGGCCATTTTCTTTTCCACTATTCCTATATGATCCCTATAGAACCCCATAAAGCCCCTATATATGATCCTCGCTCGCAGCGCGCCGGCGCCCCCACCAATTGTATCCGCCCCCACCCGCCCGTGCTTCAAAATAGAACCCCCAATATAACCCCCAATATAACCCCAATAGAACCCCAATATAACCCCCAATGTAACCCCCAATATGGATGGGGCCCCAGGGTTGCCATCCTCGTAACTGTCGTCGTTTTTCGTGCTTGCATCGTCTCTCAAAATTACCAACTGTCAGCTGGATCCGGGTGGGTTTCATCGCGGTCCTCGCAACTGTCAACGTAGTTTGAAGCCTCATATCATATTGTTGTCATTTCTTAGGGCCGTCACAAGGATCGGCTTGGTCCTCATCTTGTATGAACTTTCTATAAAACCATTACTCTTTGTAAACGCTTAAAATTTTCTATGAGCTGCTATAAACCCTCCATAAACTGCTAAATTCCCTCTATAAACCATCCATAGACCGATGTAAACCACAAGACCCAGACCATGGGCCACAGGACCACAGGGGCAGGGTGGGGCGATAGGTTATGTCCGACTACAAACACTATAAACCCTTTCTAAACCTTCATTTAAGCAACAAGGCCTTGACCACAGGCCACAGGACATTAGGGGGGGGTAGGGTGTAATAGTTTAGGTAGACCCCCCACCCTGTAATAGTGACTATAAGGAATAGTAATGATTCTATTAGTGTCCTCTTATATTCCTATTATACCAGTATTACAGGGTTGGGGGTCCTCGTAAGTAATAGTTTAATCCTAACCTAGAGCCGAGAAGATGGCTACCATACAAGAGGGGATGTTACCAATCCCAAACCCCCAAACAAACCACAGTGGTCGAGTTCCGACTGTTCCTACAATAATGAGCTGTTCCGTGTATGATGGGGGGGAACCATGAGAGGGGGGGGAGGAGGATGGAGGGGAAGGAAGGGTAGGGGGCCAGCCGCGCTCGGATCATATATACATATATACTGTATATGACCTGAGGATCCGACAGCCTCATTAAAGCAATCTGGGCTAGGCGTGGCGTTTACACGCGACAGCTCGAAAGGCCAGTTCTTTTCGAGGCAGGCTCCCTTCCTCGAGTGGCGGGTTCAAACAACCAGTAACAATTATAATCATCATAACAGCAGCAATAATAACAATAATAGTGGTAAGAATTGTAATCAGGAAAAATAATAGTACAGTAGCATCTAGGATAATAACAAATGAAAGGTGGCACCAATCATAGGAAGTGAAACAATGACACAAATAACAACACTGACAATGTTAATGTCGTTGGCATTGGGCTGCGACATCCATTTGTGATGAATCTCAATCAAATATGGTAGTTTCCACAAACAGGCGGACCCCAATATAAACCCCAAAATACTACAATCCTTGTTACAAGGACCCCCAAAACGTACCCCAAAATTTGAAGAAAAAACACATCACTTAATAATTAGGCCTGCCCAACCTGGCCCTTTTGCCACCCTGGAGGCTGCCCAGTTTCACCTGCAGGGCACTGATGGCACCTCCCAAGGTCATGCCTTCGTCCTTCGGTGATATGGAAGTGTCCTGGAAACAGGCAGGTGGTGAAAATCCGAAAACTACTCGCCCCGACTCCAAAAACAAGGGGTGTGATTTTTCAGGGAGAGCCATCCTCGTGGAAGGTCATCTGGTCCTTCTTCCGGCCCACGTAGTAGATGAACATGCGCGAAATGTCAGCTGTGGTATCCCCTCTCCTCTTGGCCTCACGTACGTTGATGTACCTGCGGTCTCCCAGCCAAGGAAACAGAACCGGCACAACCCTGAGTGCGGAAGGGTTGGGTGCAGATTGCATGGGGGCACTCGTAAGCACCGGCCACGGCGTTTGCGCAGCAGCTGTTGGTCTGAGATTGATCCTCGCGATGCACCAGGTCTCATGACAAAATAGCATGGCCCCCGAGTAAGAATTAGTCTGTCCTGACTCATGAACATTGTTTAGATGCTTCCCCATCATACCCAGTCCTCGACGGGGGACATGTAGTGCCTCAAATCAACCTTCTCGGGCGGATCCTGAGATTAGCAACCAATGACTACATGTGGGGACTGCATGGTCCCTGCACACAATCCAAGTCCGCCCAAGCTTCGTCACCGTCACCACTTGCTTGGAAAGTGGACACCTTCGTCGGCTGCACTTGGTGCGGAACCATTCCGAACCTTGCGACGCTCCCTCGCACATGATGCTATGTCTGAGAGCAGAACCTGCACACATAAATCTGCAGTGTCACTCGAAGGTCCGAAAACTTCTCTTTCTTAAGAGAAGTTCGGTAGAACGAGGGACGGAGCAAACTTCTTGCCATCGACAACGTACTTCTTGGTGCCCTGTCGAGCTGCATCGATCAAGATCGGGACCAACTTGCCCATGACATCCTCTGGGCCTACCTTGCACGACTTGCACGATTCAACGGGTTTAACAATTTGCATGCGATGCCCTCGGCCGTACCCAGCCTTGTACGAAGGACCAGCTCCCATGGCTGTCTGTTAAATTTAGTCTAGCGTTCTTCGCGCTCTACTACTGTGTCAAAAGCTGCCCAAGCCAAGTGCTGCACACAAATTTCACGGGTTCACACAAACTTCACCGGTTCCAGGTGATGCTGTTGATTGTTTGCTGGACTCTTGCCGGTTGACTGGGCAATGTTCACATGTCAGATGCTCAACGCCCCAGCTGCTGCAAGAAACGCCAAAGGCCTCTCTGTGCTGCCGGTGTCAGCGCCTAGCATGCCACTGCAATCTTTATGGCGACTGGCCAAAGTGCAGTGGGCCATGGCGAGCGCCTCAAGAGCGGAGCGCCGAGCTGCCACACACCCAGCGTCCACGCGGCCTTGGCGGAGCGTGCATGCAAGTTCTGCTCCTCATGCTCATTTAATGTAGTAAGGGGCTGGTTTCAGACATCGGTCCCAGGCTATCCCTTGCCACCTCGAGCAAGGCATCGACCACAGGCAGGCCTCAGTTGATGGCTTGCAAGAAGGAAGGCTCTGGATTCTCGCCATGCTAACTGCAGTAGCGAGGCCGTGCATGCAACTTGGCATGGGCGTGCCGGCTGGGGCGCTCTCTGCTTGTCTGGATGTGATCGTCATAAAACAAGCTGTTCCTAGCATTTCGTCGCCTCGGCCCTTTATTGCCAGCCAAGCGCTACATGAGATGCAAGCTCTGACTTGTAAGTGGAGGTGAAGGATCCTACCAGAGTAAGCTTGATTCAGCTGGCTCAAAGAGAGCAGTCTTGGAAAGAATGTCGCTGGAGCAAGGACTTGATTGGAACGTGCGACTCGCAAGTGCAGCAGTCATGACCGCTATAAAACAGCTAGCATCCCACTTGGCATCACATGGATGTTGAAGGCTGAACAAAGACTAATTGGTTGGTGACGACGATCCTTGCGGCCACTTGCTGCTTGACCTCCTCCGGGCGCGTGTCCCTCAGGTCAGACTGGGGTGGAGATGGATGAAGTCCAAGCAGACCAAGCTGTTCAGGCTTTCTGTAGCTTGTTCAATCCAAGTCAGCATGCGTGCCAGCACTTCATGTGATAGGGCCGCAGGCTAACAAAGCAGTTGCAACTACAACACCCAAAACGCAGATGCAGATAGTGTTCCACCCTGGCCAAGGAATCCATCACCACAGCAAGATACATCAAGCATACCCCTCTATGAAACATCGGGCCCATATCTCCCAATAGCAAGGCCTTCGGATGTTTTTCTGCTTGGAGCGTGTCTTGGTCTTCCTGCGCGACCAGTCCTCGATGATGGGGCTGGTGATTGCATGCCGGCAGGTATTCAGAAAATAGACTGCGAGGTCTGCGCTACACTGAAGCTGTTAGGTGATGCAGCATCGCAAAGCATGAACCCAGGATGCCCTCGCGCGTTTTCGACGGCATATTGCTTTGGTTTTTTGAAGACAATAGGGCCTGTCAGGGCTACCTTAGCACACTGCCGGCGCCTTGAATCGAAACAGTAGTTTTAAACAACTACTCGGTATTGGACGGCTCAGCTGCAGCAACTTAGAAGCAATCATCTACTGGCGTTGTAGGCAGCATACAACCAGGCTGGGTGTTCAAAACTGAGACACGGGCACGCAGCTCGTGAACGGATTGGATGCGTTTTACACCAGCTACGGGACACTCCAAAGTAGTCTCCCGCAGTTCCACGCGAAAAAAGTTGAGGTCAAGCCCTTGAACCGAGGGACAAGATCTAGAAAACCAGCGCCCGTGCTTCAACCAGGCAGGCCGTGGGGCACAGCGAAGAAAAAACAATGGTTTTGTTAGGTGGTGACTGTCCCCAGGCCCACCCAGCGATCTCGGGAAATCTGTGGGATCAGTCGACCTCTCTTGGCCTGCTGGTAAGGTACGCGGTCTGACACTAACTCCTGCCAGACACCTTCACAACGTCAGGATCAAAAGTTCCTAGCTTCGTGGGCAACTGTACAAAAGCTCCAAATCACAGCGTCCGTATGCACACGCCTGGCCACTAATCAGTACTTGGCACTATGGTCACGAGGGATACAGAGGCATCAAGTTTGTTGCGGCAAAGGCGTGGACATCTCCCCAGGATACTGCCAGGGGATGCTTAGCTGTAGGGAATGGTACATGGTTCCCGCCCTAAGGCACA
>CAJNIZ010040591.1:27364-58111 GCA_905231905.1 Symbiodinium pilosum
TATTATAATTATTATCCAACTGTAAAGTGAAAGGATGCAGTACCCAACGATTATGCTATACTATACTATCATATTATGTACTACAGTATACAAAACATACTAAGTTTTACTATGTGCTATATTATATTGTACTTTACGATACTATGTTATACTACATGTACTTTATACTATACCACACTCTGTTATACAAAATTGAACTATATTATATGCTATGCTATACTGTTGTACTGTACTAAATTATACTGTACTATACTATATTATAGTGTACTATATTATATTATACTATGCTATATTATACTATACAAGATTATACTCTATATAGTATCCTATATCATATTATACTATACTAGTTTCCACTATGTTAGTTTATATTATACTATACTGCACTACATTATACTTTACTCGATTATATTGTACTATACTATATTTCACTATGTTAATTTATGTTATACTATATTGTACTAGATTATACTATACTATATTATACTAAAATCTTTAATGACACACTTCTAAAGCGTGCTGTAGAAAGCAGAGCCGTTGGATCCTGCTTGGACTCTTCATTCACAAACAGGGAGCATCGAAGGACCTGAAACCATGACCGCGCTGCTGGCAAGGCTCATGAAGCTTTTCATGCGGAGACTATAGCCTAGTGTAGGATTATAATATGCTATATTCTAATACCACATGGTTGAAAAACAGCTTAATGCAGCTTAAAGTATATAGTGTAATATAGACTTACCCTCCAACTGCACAGCCAGGTCACATGCAGCACCATCAAAGTCCAGACAACGGTTGGGTAGCCACCCTCCTGATCCGTCGGTGCGTGTGGCTTCCGTGTGGCTAGCTTCAGCCAACGGGACTGGGGTTAAGAGCGCAGCGTAGTAGGGAATAGAATCCCTAGACCATATTTTCCCTTCTTCCTTACTATGAACCATTAGGTTTGGCCAACTACAACCAGCAGATTAAGCGAAGCCAAAGAGCAACACTGAACCAAGCCAAAGCAGGCCAAGCCTAAGAGCCTACGCAGTAGCTTTAACACCAGCATGGAATAGGGGAATATATCGGGGTTGTATAGGGATAATGGAAAATGGAAACAATTACGTCACAAATAGGGTATATCAACCCTTAATGTTCGAATGGGAATCCATGCATGCACACACATTCAGGATGACCACCATGGCTTTTGCTAACCAGCACGTGTCTCGCCACAACCTTCCCCTACGCTGTACAAAGAGTGTACCAAGTGCTGCTTGACCTAGACTGATCAGCAAGTCATTGCTACCTTGCCTTTGGCACTGGGATGTTTCTGCGTCGCAACCACCATTTGATGCATCGCAACGCTGTCGCCTGCACCGGGCTTTCCAACTGTGACTGCCCTCTGCGGCCTCAAGTCCTTCTTGTTCAGCTTGTTTCGAAGGTTGAAACCATAGGCCCCTAGTATGGACTCTTAATGCCGGGATCCTTATATACTTACTATATACCCTATATGTACCCTTAAGGGTCCCTCAAAAGCCTAAGGGCCCGTATTAGGGGCCCATACTCCTAACCTTAGATTGTTGACTGGCAGCACATTCTGCGTCTATGAGCCGGTGACGGATCTTGGCATGCGCCTCCAGGCCGGTACTCCACTTACCAAGCTCGCCATCCTGGCAGAAATTTGTGGCTTCTGCTGCAATGCTTTGCGTAAAAAATCCGACTGTCCTGAATTGGTGGCGGCAGTTTCTCCACAGAGCAGGCATCTGCCGCGTATGGGTCCCACTGCCAGAGGCTCTTGAACCACAGCCTCATTGGAGTTATAGTCTAAGCTCCTAGCATCCCCCTTTCTAGCCCCTAAAAATATAGTCTGTATATAATCCCCATTTTAGTAGTTAAGACTATAGCTCATTGGATAAGAGATGCGCAAAGCTCGCGGGTAAGCAGACGCGCCCGGCCAGAGAAGGCAAGGTCTTACCAAAAGCAAGGAGTCGGCTTTGTAGCCAAGTAGCACATGCCACTCACCAAGCGGCTGATCAATTGTAAGGTCCTTCGAATGGATGAGTCAGAACATTCTCCTACATAACAACACCACACAAACAATGGGTTCACGCATAGCTCACGGCGCTCAGAACAAATTCAAGCCCTGGACTGTAAGCCTTGACCTGCATATGAAAATGAGTGGTGCGAAGCGTCAATTGCCACTTTTGTGCTGAAAAGCTGACGAGCAAGACAGCTTGTTCTAAAGCAGCATTGAAAGAGACACTGGTCCCCATGACAGTGTGAAATGCGAGCAAGGATCGAGGGATAGGCGCCCATCTGCTGACCTCGCGGCTGGAATTACACACCATGTACAAACAATGCTTGCCAGATGCGTTTTTCGAAGTGCTAGCTGGACCCACACCAAAGCAAGCTGCATTTTCGCACTGGGAAGACTGAGCATGCAGCAGAACAGTGAGGACGGGCACACGCGCGCAGTCCACCAGTTGCAGTTTCAGCGCCTGTGCTGTTGTGATGAAGTTGCTTGATGCAGCGAGGCCTGAAATCCCTCCAAAACACGTTTGAATTGGGCTTTGCCGAGATGCTGGGTCTTCCATTGCCAGTGCCTCTGTCACCTGCCGCAGAGCCTGAATGGGATCTGGGGCAGGGCTCTCCGTGCCATTTTCGTAGTATGAGCTGCCTCAGATTTGCTGCTATCAGGGAGCCATGTCACAAGGTCCCTCAACGCTGGAAGCTCACAGGCTGCTTCAAACGAGTCACAGGTATAGACGACTACATCCAAATCTGAGTCAGGCGTGTCAATGCGCAGAGCTGTGCTCCCGATGAGGGCAGACCTGCGCAGCTTTTGCATGTCGGAAAGATGATGCCCTGCCTGGTGACTACTTTACCCACGAAGCCTAAACCCTAAACTGCGTCATGGGGCCTCTGGAAGTGGCTTCCGAGTGCGGTCTGCGCAGCTCCTAAGAATTGAAGAGTTACTGCAGGCACGCAAGCGATGAAAACATGCGAGATTCGAGTGAGGGGTCAAAAGAACGTGCCCCGTGTATCAGAGTAGTGCATTTGCCCCGTGCATCAACAATGTGCACCAAGTGCACTGAAGTGAAGAGCCGAAATCAGAGATCGCCGGAAGCCAACCTGTACGACCAGAAGGGCAAACGGCTCTCAAAAAATTGCCCCAGACTCCCACCCACTTGCAGAACAGTAATGAGGATGGGAACGTTTGAAGATAAAAGATCACGAAATGACATGTTTGATGTCATGCCACTCTTGAAAAAAGTGGGGGCTGCGGGTGACACAGACCCGTTGGAAAAGTTGGCCAACGATGAGAATGAGCTAAGATTCAGAAAAGCCGCAGAGTCAAAATTATGGCACCTGTTGACACCCCCTGCCTCTGCTTGACGTTTGACACATTACAATATGTGATCTGACTGTTGTCCTACTTTGCTTTATTTCTTGCAGGGTTTTCTTGTCCTCTTCGCTTGCTTCGTTCGTTCTTTCTTCTGCTGCACGTGAGGGTATCAGGGGTTGCAAGCATCACAGGATTCCACCCAGCGTGGTGCAGTGTGTAGCACATGTTTTTGCTGCTGTTTTCTCTTAAACTTAAGCATAAGGCTCTTCTAGCCTTCGCGCTTCAAAAACATATTGATGCTTATAAAAATGTTAGACTCTTGCCCCCTGCAGACATAAAAGTGAGCATGATCACGTCTGATGCGGCAGCATGAGGCACAGTTGGTTGACAGCAACATTCAATTGCGCCCAGGCTTCTCTGAACTACGTCGTAGAGCTTTGCTCTAGCAGGATAACGCGCAATGGCCGCGCTGCGAATGAAGTCCACAACACCTGTTGTGCAGCTGCAAGCGGCTGCCATGCTACGCAGGCCTCTAACCCTGACATCGCAGGTAGTGTCTGCATAGTCTGCTGCAGTATTGCACTCCCAACTGAGTGCCACATGCCAACTCACATGTTTGAGGTGTAGTTCGCAGAGCCATCTCTCCCCCGCATCTGGTGAGCTTCTAGCTGCTCCTAGGTCCAACAACATCCCGGAGTCGCTTTCCGGCCTGCAATGCTTGCTTCAGCGGAGCGAGCTCGTGGCACGGGATGCGGGCTGCCTGCAAACGACAGCAAGCGGTCAAGACCTTTGCTCAAGCACACACAAGCTGATGTCCAGGTTGCCTCCTGAATCGCTGCAGGTAGTGGAGGTCTCCTCCTGCCCACATAGGATCCGTCAACAAGCCTACCACAATCAGTTATTGCCTAAATCACCTTGCGCTTAGTTTCAAGACAAGTCACAATTACCTGCTGCCACTTCAAGCCAGGGTCAGGGTTCAAAGTTTTTGAAGCCTTCTCGTCCGGGCACGAGGCGGATGGATAGAAGACGTCGTAGACCGCTCCATCAGGTCCAATGAAAGTCTCGTCCCCGCTGGTCCTAATGGCTTGGTCATTTGCCCTAAACAACAACTCTCTCGAACTTGGAGGGTCGGAATCGACAACACAACCTACTCGCAGCCTGGGCATCGCCTACGTCTTGTTTCCTCCATCATCCTCCATCCATCTCCAGAGACAAGGTGTAGACACAAGTTCAGAGAAGCCACGTGTACAGTATACTTTAGACATCTCGTGCTGTCGTCTTTGTCAAGCGTCGGGCTCTGCTCCCAAGCATCACACTTCTCACCTGGAACCAGCACGCTATCAGCTTAAGCCTGCTTAGGAGCCCGGAGCCGTTGTATAATATTATACGATAATATACTACTATAGTATAACATAGCATACTACATTGCAGTATGATATAATCTACTATAATACATATAATATGGTATAATTATACTGTTATAGTATAATATGATAACATAATACTATCTTAACTTTCCACGTTCTGAGGACAAGGATAACAAGCCAGTGTGAGAATGGGGGAGGGCTGCCAGATCAGCTGCCCATACTTCAATTCCATTATTGATAAATATTTCCTAGACTATTGACTCTACCAGGACCGCCCTGATAGCCATTGACCCGGCTTACTCTGAGGAAGAAGAATTCTATGACTCCCGCTGCAGTCACAGCTGTTGAGTTCTGCTATTGCTCGGATGTGGATCAGGCCTGTCCAGGACCAGCCATCTGGCTGAATCCTGGGCTGGAGCACACAGGCAGCTGCAACGTTTTGGCACTGCAGCTACACCATCATAGTGGGAAAATCACACCAGTTTTAATGTTGCTCAAGACTAGCACGTCCGCACATGCTCAGACTACTACGCAGATCCATTCCTGAGAATGTGCCCACGCAAGAAATCTACACGTGTTCCCGCCCGCTTTGCGCGTTCTTTTCGAGAGGAGCGTCATCGTCATAAGTTGACGACTTGCTTCTGCGGCCTGTGGCACAGCTCGGACATGCAATGCAAAGCATGACGCTTCAGTTGAGGGAGGAGCGCGCTCCAGCGAGCACTTGGGATTTGGGACTCCAGCTTACAAAACATTGGCAAAAGATCTGTCTTCTGCCCTGCTAGCCTGGAGTTGTCCCAGCAGTAGGCCGATCACTTTCCGTCCGTGACAGGACTCACCTCAGTCGCTCAAGTGCTGGTCAGAAAACCGGGGAGGTCTGCAGTCAAGTGCGAAAACTGATGCTGGCCACGTCGCATTCTTCCCGCTCGCAGTTGCACTCAGAGCTTGCCTGCTCAAACCCCAAGTTTTGGTTTGCACCATTGACTGGTTGTGTGAGTTTGATCAAGAAATCTCTCTGTCTGACAGTGCTTACTCATATCTTTTCCGAGTTTTATAAGCTGAAAATGCAGCACCTGCGGCACGATGATCTGCATGTCGAGCCGAGTCGTCACCGAGTGAGAAATGATGGGTCAGAACTCGCAGGACAAAGCCTCGTCTTCAGATGTTGTGTAGGATAGTAGTCCTGGCGCATGGTTTTTGTACGTCCATGCGCTGGGAAAAGCTGCCTGGCTTCAGCCTGTTGCTGCAAGTAATGTCTTGAAGCTGGGTTGGAGCGCTGCTATTCCGTGGTGCGGTGATGACTGCGCATTGTCGAGGCTCTGTCCATGCGGAGTTCCTGTGAACGCTGCGTTTCTTCCAGGTTTGGTCCAAAATGACTTGCGAGCAAAATGACCTAGCAACACTGCGCCCTGAGCTGAGGCTTGCAGGGTAGGTGCTCAAAGAGGGAAGAAGAGGGAGTCTCTGCAATCAAGCAAGAAGAGAGAGAGAGAGAGAGAGAGAAAGAGAAAGAGAGGGAGGGGACAAGGGGACAGGCTCAGAGAGACACAAATGCATAATCACGGATTGCAGCTGACCAGGAATGCAACAGAATCATGAGCTGCAACGGTTGCAATCAATCTTCTTACAGGAACGCGGCAAAGTCATGGCAGGGACGGCTGTACACACGCACACAGACACACGCAGGTTCGGAAGCTATACATAATGCAAACGACTTCAGCACCCTGAAGCAATCACAACTCTTGAAAAGGCTGTCAGCTTTGGACAGTGCCAGAATTCTTCGAGAAACGAGGAAAATGACTTCTTAGCCAAGTGCCGCAAGGCCGGCGCGGCCGGTCCTTGGTGAAGACTAAGATGCAAGCCATGACAGCTGCTTTGTCCAGGATCAGACCAGGCAAGGACACCATACATAAGTGAGGCTATGTTCAATCACTGCGCTGATATTTCCTGCAACTGTGGTTCCGCGCAGCCTGCAAGAAGCGGTGTCGCAGTGACTCAATGTACTTTGCCTCCAGAAAGACATGTTGTGACCGCTCTCAGCCGCTACGTGATAGCCGTCCCTCACTTCAACAAGGTCCACAAAAACTCGCCCACGACTACACGTTGCATCACGGCTGTATGACAGCCTGCCTCGTCAGCAGGCCCACCAACGCGATGCGAGAAGGGCACTTCCTGCAGAGGGCTTCCGTGATTGAACTAAACTAACTCCACCTGGGATGGCAAATTTGGCAAGCAGGAGTGATGCTTGCCTTGAAGATTTGCAAGGTCCATTTCCTCAGTGCCAATGGCCCGCGTCCATGTGAATAAACGGCTTCAGCTTCGGCTTGAAGTTAAAGCAAGAGATGCCATCTGTTGCACGAATGCGCTTGCAATACGTGATGCCTGTTTTTCCTACTGCTGACAGAGCGGCCCAACACAGCCAGCAACAGCTGCCCCGCCGTGCCAGGAAGAAGGATCTGGAACGAAGCTGCTACTGTCGGACTGCAGCGTGAAGAAGCCTTGCGAAGCGAGAACGCGGGAGGTCTTGAGATGAACTACCGACCAATGCCAGCATGCTTGGCCAGTCACAAAGGGCTGCTCCGCGCTGCGGTGCCACCCTGCATTTGCCACCGTTCTGCTGCAGCACTGCATGTCGCAAGAGCTCATCGGCGTTCAGCAGACACTGAAAAAGGAGTGACCTCAGCCCAGCGGGCCGCCCCTGACTGCCATTCGCCCGGCGCACAAGCTCGGCGGCCTCATACATGCCACGAGGTTAAAACTTGAGCTGCTTACTCCAGCTTAGACCTCCGGGGCATGGAGTTGTCGGATTTGGGGCTCATGTGCTTGGCAGGCACCTCCTCGGCAAGCGTCTCCGCCACTCGCGAATGGCTTGTGTGCGTGTGTCCGGCCCCTGTGCAAGCCACAATTCGTTTGAAGGTTCGCTGCTGTAACGAGCTCTCCAGCAAACCTACCATAGAGTTAGCGCACCCCGGAACAGGTTTAAGGAAGCACCATGTCAAAATCGGACAAGAGGCCCAGCCCCAGCAGAACAAAATCCAAAGAGTACTGAACAGTTTCGACCTGGAACCTGACTCCTGAGTGCCAGAATGCCATTCTTGCACATCAGGTGCACAAAATCTCCATGCCTGCCAGCGCTTGCCCCAGTGCTAGGCTGCGCGCTGCTTCCTCTCCAAAACGCTTACAGCTTCCTTGAGGCGTTGTGGGAAAATTTCACAATCTATCGTGTAAGCAGTGCGGTTGATCTGGCAGCATCTGCAATCACCAATACAAGTACAGAGAGGTCGCAGGAAGACAACTCCCCGAACCCCGAGGCTCCTCCGCATCCTCTCCCATACTTGGCACAGCTGCACAAGGGAAGACTGTCCGTCCACCCTTTTCCACCTCAGTCTCTTGTCCGGATTGGCTTTCAAAGCTTCTGTCAAAAGACTTCTCATGTCCGCACCTCGTCTAGAGCTTGCTGTAACAACCCCAACATCTGAATCTTTTGCGGTGTCGTGCTTTCGGAGCTTCGTAAGCCCCTCCCCAGTCTGCATGTGCGGCGTCAGGAGGGGTTTTAAATGGCATGTCTATGCCAGTCGCTCAATTTGGGCACCTCATTGAGGTAGATGATGACGGAACAGACGCAGTGTGGAAAGCCACCGTTCACGTCCAAGTGCAGGCCGATGCTCAACTCATCTCCTGGCAGCTGGCTTTCGTCTCACAAAGGCAGTTCCAGCTGCAGGCCAACATGTTCACTCGAGTGGTTTTGATCTGCACTCCTTGTATGTTGGCGTTGCTGGGCTGGTCGAACTTGAGAAAGGGGTTGATTTCCTTGAAATGACCGATCGTACATTCACAAGACTACACACTGTCGAGAATGAAATGCACAAACCGGCACAAGCCAGTCCCATGGCCTTCGCCAAGTTACTGGCAAAGCTAGAGTCAGAAGCCAAGAGGCTTGCTCGTGGATGGGGATGCCAGTCAGCTCCGCAACCTGGTCTCTCTATGCTGCGTTGAATGCGTATTGGGATTATATGGGTTATAAGTTATGTAGGGATTATATGGGGCGTATGTAGGGGTTATAAACGGTTTATATAGGGATTATATAGGGGTTATGCACCTTCAAAACTTAGCAGGCCACGCGCTGTTGCATCTCTGACATCAGTAAATGATCCTTCCCCGTCAGCCGGCCAACCTGCGGCACGCGGTGCTATCTCAAAGCATGGTCGTTTGGGTACACATAACGAACTGCCAGAATCCAATCCTAGCGTTGCCTCATCAAGGCATTTTGACAAGCTCAACCGCTGCTGAAATTGAGGTGCACAGACTTCGACTAGAAATGTGCTTTACCAAGCAAGTTTCAAAACTGCCGAAAGCTGGGTGAGTACTAGGATTTCTTGGTCACTCTCGAGACGGACCTCCAGTGAGGCTGTGGCCACGCCGCGGAGCACCTCTGCCGAGGCCTCTCCCGTGCGCTGCATCTCCTCGTATTGCAGCGACGTTCTCATCAGGACACGCTTACCACAGTCTCACCGTCCACCAGCTCAGCCTACTGCTACACAAGTACTTCTAGTGCCGAATTGCCTCAGCAGACATCTCCTGAGGTTCATCTGCCCTCCCGCAAGTTAAGGCACCACACGGCCGCAAGCTAGCTACAGTACAAACCAACCGGTGCACGCCTACTCGTGTTGCACACCATCCAGCTGCCGGACTTGTAAGAAACGATAACAAACGATCACAGCACTGAGAAGTCAGCGAAGTGATTTTGAAGGACATAGGGGAATGGAGAAACGTGCCAGCACTCCTGCGCATCATCATTGTGACGCCTCAGCACGCACATGTATGATTCTGCTATGGCTGGCGACAGTTTAGAGGTGAAGCACTTACACTGGAACTGGCGAACGGCTTTCACGCACCAAGTTGTTGCTTATGATGGGAAAAAGCCTTGAATGCATACCGTCAAGTGACATCTGAGACCACGACTTGCAGGTCCGGAAACCAAGTTCTATGAGCTTGGCGCACTCCTGCACGTTGAAAAGCAGCTTCTCTTCACAGCTTGCAGCACAAAGCATTGCCGTTGGCAGCTTCTGTTCTCTATTCGCGCAAGTGTGTACATCAGCATGTCCTCGGCTGTAGCAAAGTCTGGCAGATAAGCAGCCAACGGGGACTCGCCTCAAAATGAAATGCACGAGTCTCTCTCCAGAAAATTCAAAATCACTGAGAGCAAGGATTTGGGTCACTCCCAGGGTAGAAAGCCAGCTTCACATGGCCCTGAATGCCAGCGCAGGCACTGCACACGCAGGCACCGCTTCCCAGGTAGCCAGGCAACAGCTCAGTTGCCTCCACAGCATGTGCCAGAAAGTTGTCTACTCAGCCCGCAGGAACCTTGCAACAGACAGCTGGGTTGCTGTTAAGGAACTTGAATCAAGTTACTATATTGGGGAAACCCTATTATTTACTATATATACCCATAATGGTAACCCTACACCCTAAACCCTAAACCCATTATGGTAACTTAATTTAAGTTCCTTAACAGCAACCCAGGACAGTGATGTCTCAAGGGACAGAGAAAAGGCAAAGAGCTACTTACACTCCAGGCCACAGCCAAGGAGCCTTCTAAGATGTGATCCTGGGTACTTCTTTTGGGGTTATATAGGGGTGATATAGGGATATATAGGGGTTATATAGGGATACTGGAAAAGAAAATGGAAACTACCATTTTGAGCACTTGCTTTCTTACATGCCTCAAGCGGTCGCAGTGCAGCAGGCCGGCAACTGGAACGGGTCTTGCTGTTTGCGGACCAAACGCCTCAACGACTCACAAAAGCCTGGAAAAATTAATGTTGCTGCCATTACAGGTTGGACTGAGAGGGGATGCCGCGTCGACAGAAACAGGATGGAACACGACAAAGGACCCAGGCCCAGTGCAGGCAGGAGGCTGCGGAAATCGTCCTCCCATGTTCCCCAGCCTCCGGAGTGCTCAGACATCAAAATCAAAGCTTGGCAATGCTCGAGATTAATATTTGTTGCGCACACTTGCGTGAAGCTGAACCCTCGTACCAGGGGCAGCGGGTTCTAGCGGCATCTGAACGTGCACAGCCACTTTCGAGAACATCAGACAGCCTTCGTCGGAGTAGAATAAGCTCTCGAGGTCCTCTCGTTTTGGCCTCGCCTGCTCAGGAGAGTGTTCAAGGAGAGGGTAGGTCGTAACCACGTCAGGGGGGAGAAATGCGCAACCACAACATGTGTTTCTGTTACCGCGACAGGCTTCTCAGTTACCCCGACAAGTAGAATGTCCACGGACCATGATGAAGTTCCAAGAATTGCAAAGCTTACGCTCTGCCATTCTCGCTGTTGCTTGCTTTTCCCCGGTCCAGTCAGTTTGGACTGCACATTCGGCAAGCAAGCTTTCCTTTGGAGACATACTCGAGACCTATGTCTGGACCCCTTAGCCTCTGATATCTTTCTCGCGGTTTCAGGGCGCTTACTCGCGCAGAGCAGGCACTGCATCCAAACAGCTGTAGGGCTCCGAGAGGTCCTCTGCAACCCAATGGCTCCTCGTTTCAAAATTTCGGGATGCGAAACCTCCGAAATGACGAGCCGCCTAGGGCTTAGGGTCCTCTGCAGCCTCATTTTGGAACTTTCGAGCTGCAAAACCTCCGAAATGAGCAGCCGTATAAAGCTCCCCTACGACTCCTCATTTTGAAAGTTTCGGGCTGCGAAACCTCCGAAATGAGGAGCCATAGGGTTCAGGGGATGCTCTGCAGCCCTACGGCTCCTCACTTTGGAGGTTTCGGCATGCCAAACCTCCGAAATGAGGAGCCGTAGGGCAAGTGTTCTCATTCTTGAGGTTCGGGCTGCGAAACCTCCGAAATGAGGAGCCGTAGGGTTCAGGGGATGCTCTGCAGCCCTACGGCTCCTCATTTTGGAGGTTTCCAAACCTCCGAAAGTGTCCTCATTTTGGAGGTTTCGCTGCGAAACCACATTTCCGTAGTTCAAGTCCTCTGCAGCCCTACAGTTCCTCATTTGGGAGAACTGCAAGCTGCGGAGCCGTGGGGCTCAGGGGCTCTACGGAGCTCTACGGCTGCGGCTCTTCATTTTGGCGGTTTCGGGCTGCGAAACCTCCGAAATGAGGAGCCGTAGGGTTCAGGGGATGCTCTGCAGCCCCACGGCTCCACATTTTGGAGATTTCGGGCTGCGAAAGCAATTGAGAGAGGGGTGCTTGGCCCTGCTGCTTTTTGGCCTTCTTCGACCTGTTTCCCAGAAGAGACTAGGGGATCCCCTGTGAGCCCTGGCCCTAGTCTATTTTGCGTTTTGGCCTTCATAGAGCTGTTTTGCAGAACAGGCTAGGGGATAGAATAACAAGTGAAAGGCACCCTGTCCCCCCTGCAGCTCGAAACCTGGATAACTGGAAATGTGAAACCCCCATCATCCCTGCAGGTGGAAACTGTCCCGGTCGGCACAACCTCCACTGTGCCGCCAGGTCAACAAAGCTGAAGTGAGCAGCAACTCGCATGGTGCTCTCATATCTGGGTTTGAACTGAGCCAACTACTTTGTCGTCTGTCGTGTCTGCAAGAATGGCTGTCGCTGTAACGGTTTGTCTGTCGGTCGGTGTTCTCTGAACCCTGTCATGGATACAGCTAACCTACGTTCAGGGATGAGATGGGATGATGAAAAATTGATTACCATCCAGCTTTGACCCGTCATCTCCGTATCCTATCTGTATTTCATGACGCTTCAGCACGGCATGAAGATTTCTTCTTCCACCCCCCGAGCCTTCTCAGCCTCAATCATGAGATCTTCCAGCTGCTTCTTCAGGACTATTTCATTTTCCTTGGTTCAAATCCGCCTCTTTTCTGACCGGCTGACAGCCTGATGAATCTGATGAATCTGATGCCTGTGCACATCCCAACGCTTCGATGCCAAGTGGGATGTCGACAGAGCTGTCATGTAAGTACTACGGGCACCGGCAAAGCCTTACGAGCTTGCCTTCTGCTGTAGTATGAATGCTCCAACAAACGAAGCGTTTTGATGCTGATATTTCTCTAGCCAAAGCGAGGCCGGGACTCCTGCGCCTGTTTGCAGACAGCCTCCAGCCGCGCCTGCTCGTTGCGCAGCACTTGTTGCACGACTCATTGCAGGACTGCGCCAAACTCTCAACATGCTGGAGATGGGAACGTCTAAAAGTGCTAAAAAGCAAATGCACCTTTCAGGTGCCATACTGCCATGCTCTTCCCCTTCTTTCTCCCCTCGTCATTCACTCTCGCACATCCCAATATACCCCTAATCTAACCCTAATATAACCCCTAATATAACCCTAATATGACCCCTAATATAACCCCAATATAACCCTAATATGACCCCAATATACCCCTTCGCCTGGTGCTGTCGGAGGCCTGCCAGGCTGCCCCGCATTGCTGCAAGGCGCTCCCGCGCTGCTGCCACGGCAGCATCGCTCATTGGTCGGATGGGAAGTTTGTGAGCTAAGGGGAATCAACAGCAGAATACTGGAACCTGGAGGACACAAGGGTTACCATAATGTACCAGAATATAGTAGAGATAGTATATTGTGGCAGATCATGGTAGATTATAGCCTTTTGGGACCTTACGATGCCTTGGAGTCAGCTAGAACCCTTGGACGCGCAAAGGCGCAGGCCTGGCTTGCATCTTCTGATCTACGTGAGCCATAACCAAAACTTCGTAAAGGGGGGGGGGCACATAGGGGATTATATAGGTGACTACTATAGGAGTCATTAAGGGGGACAATAGGAGTTTAGACTATGGTACACTTAGATCCACTTGTGACCCTGAGAATTCCCACCGGCAGACACAGCAACAGAGCCATTAGCTAAAAAGCAGCTGAGCCCGTGGCGCCAGACTCCTTGGTTGCCAATATCATGAACACAAAAAAGCGTTTTCCAAGGCCTCCTGCAACTTGCCAGGCAAAGGCATCATCTCAATCATAGCTCAAACAGCTACAGCGCCAGAATGCTCAAGAGTGCTGTTCAGCCGTGGGCCTGGCCATTATCAGTTCACGCCTTCCGTCATCCACTAGCTGAGAGGCTTTCCCAATATGCCCTAGAGTATTATAGTAGTTTCCATTCTATTTTCCATTATCCCAATATAACCCCAATATCTACCCTATTATATTATTATAGTAGCTTCCATTTTATTTTCCATTATCCCAATATAACCCCAATATCTACCCTATTATATTCTAGTAGCTTCCATTTTATTTTCCATTATCCCAATATAACCCCAATATCTACCCTATTATATTTCAGTAGTTTCCATTTTATTTTCCATTATCCCAATATATCCCCAATGGACCCCTCGAACTGGCTCGCGTCGGAGACTAAGTAAGTTTGTTCAATGCAGAGAGATGTTGAATCAGTCCGGGGATTCAGGCGCTGCAAGGGCCGAGAGCGCAGTGTGTCATGTGAGCTATAGTCTAAACTCCTAGTATCCCCTTAATAACTCCTATAGTAGTCCCCTATACAATCCCCTATATGACCCCCCTTTAAGGAGTTTAGACTGTAGTTCATGTGTGGGTGGGGTCTGGATATCAAATCTGAAGGACGGTGTGAAATCTCGCTGTTGAACCAAGGCCTTGGCGGAGGGAAGTGGAATATCTGCATACGATAGGATTAATATTTTGATTACTTCTACTATTTACTACTATTAGTATTAGTATTAGTATTAGAATTAATATTAGTATTAGAATTAGTATTAGTATTAGTATATTGCTATTATTATTACATACTAGGCGGCTAGCCAGCTAGGCCTTCACCAATTGTCATGTTCCAAACATTCACCATTGCAAATAGGGCTGTCTCAAGTGGAATAGCTTCACAAACAGTCTTTTCGCGTCTTCCTCAGAGAAAAAACCACCTACACGACTCTATCCAGGCCAACGCAGCCACGGTCTTGGCTTCTCATCCCTGAGGGTGTCCTTACTGATAACGTGACCGGACTGCATCCTGTCGTCTGAGGCTCTTCAAAAGCTTCACAAGTTACCGCTAAGCCTGCCAAAAGCTGTACCAAAGCAGCTCCGAAAATCAACACACCAGAGCTCTGCACAGGACGAAGACCATTGGGAAAAAGACTGTCTGTACCTGTAAATAAAAAAGGTTCAATTTAACGCGCTGCGTGGCAAACTGCACGATGGTCTGATGATCTACCTGCCTGAGCAGTAGAGCGCCCAGCAAGGGCCAGGCCAGCCCAACAGAAACTTCAGGCTGCCACACGAAAGCATTTCACTACGAATGGCAGGCCTCTATCATACCTGTGCTGATCCACAAGGCGCACACTCTCCTCCGGCAGACTCTGTTTGGAGAGGGAGGGCCGAAGAATTTGTGTCGTCAGCTCGCGCCTGGCTGCTTGCCAGCTGGGATCACGACACGGCGTCTGAAATCTGTGCGGCCCACAGTGATGAGTCATCAGAGTTCGGCCACATGCGGCCATAGAAACTTCCGATTTTGTTTGACGAGCTGCTACACCTTCATGGGTTACTAGCGGTTCATCAAAGGGTCACACGCCGTCATCTAGGAGTGTCTTCCGCACCCTCGCCGACTCGCGCAAATTCCATGCATCGCAGGCATTGGCCGGGCATCAAATGCTATCACCACAATCATTATAGTAGTTTCCATTTTCTTTTCCATTATCCCTATATTACCCCTATATTATTATATTACCCCTATATTAGTATATTATCAGACTTCTTTTCATTGACAGGCAGAGGATTTGATGCCGAGCCTACCTTGGAAGTGTGCATCCTAAGCCTAAGACTTGAAGCATGCCCCGTCTGCAGGAACTTGTGCGCTGTTCAGACACGGATTTCTGCCCTGCGTCAACGGTCCAGGCTTGAAGCCTGTGCTCTTGAAATGAAATCCTACATGAGGATTTCCCCAAATTAAGGTTTTTCTTTTTTTGTTTGTTTGTTCTTTTTTTTTCTGGGGGGCTCTATGAAGATAATAGCATCTTGCTGCCTGTACTGGAGCCCCCTTACTTCTGGAAACTACCACATTCAGCAAGTCATCTGTGCCTCTGGAAGGGCGCGCTCTAAGTTCTGCAGCTTCACTGGGGGATGAAACAAGGCACTTCTCCGCTCCGGGCTGACCACTTCAACATCCAAAGTTCAGCTGGGACATTCTTGGCCATCATCTGGATGCTTTCAAGCACCCTACCGAATACTTTTGAAGTAAGCTGCTATTGAAATTGACTGCCATGTAAGGGGGCTGGATCACTTCAGCTTTCCCGTTATGAGGGGACAGCTGTTGGATGTTGCGGCAGTCTCACAGAGTTAGCTTCAAATCAACGGAAGTGGGAGGCTTTGAGCAACCTGGTGGCTCCCAGTTGTCATGGAGGTCTGTCTAAGTCTGACGGCTGAAACATCTCTCAAGAACCCAATAGGTCAATAAGGACCCACGACAGCTGGCACCCCCACTCCATCTAAAAAACAGGCAGAACGCCATTTTGACCAGAGACGCATATCAAGACTTGTGCACCAAGTTTCTGTGGTTGCGACAGGTAGAACATAGATAGCCCAATACATCAGAAACAAGATGGGACACTGCGTCGCCTCTGGAGGATGTGTAATAGGCACAGCGACAAGGCGTGGCCGGCCCGCCCCGCCCCTCAGGCGGAATGCAAGCAGGCATCATGGAACTGACGCTCCGTGAGTTGCCTGGCGGTGACTGCAGAAAAGTCACTTGGGTGGTTCACAAAATTAGGGTCCCTTTAAACGGGTTATAGGGGGACATATGGGGACTATATAGGGGTATTCAGGGTAGGGTTTAGGGTTTCCCAAAATTAGGGTCCCATTTGGGCAACCCTGAATATTACTGTAGGTGCCGTAATATAACCTTTAACCAAATGGGGCCCATACTTTTGAGAACAACCCATGTTGTACTTTCACAGTGGCATCGCGCTTGGGAGTCCTTGCTGGAGGTGTAAAGCCTCTACGACCCAAGCAGATCGTATTGCTTGAAGGGGGTGGGAGCTCAACTCGAGTTTGACAAGCGTGCCGCACAACAGGGTCCTTCATCACACAGATCAAACAAGGCCCGAGCGAAGGGGAAGTCTGGAATCGCTTCGTCCAAGAACACGTCCAGCCGCATGATTGGGGACATGAGCCTGCGAGCAGCACAGCTTTGTGAACACCTTTGGCTCTTCCACCGGACGGTTAGCACCCTGCCTTGGTGGGATCTTGTCTCCTAGGCCTTGTGCCTGCGCAAGTCCGTGATTCATCAACTGCCCGTGTTTTTTTAGCAAGGGACATCGGAAAGCTGCGAGATCTCCTGTGGATTCTGCGCCAAAGCCCATGATATTTGACAAATGGCCTGCTTTTATACAAACGACAATTTCAAAACAAAACAAAACAAAGAAGCGGTCAAGCTGTAAGCACGGCCACCTTGACATCACCGCGAGTGGCGGCACCTGAGAAGTGACTCGACCACCACTAGGTCTCCGAGAGAAGGAATCGTGTTGAGCATAATCCCTTCCCCCTTAGTACTGTTTGGGGTTTATGGTTTAGGGTATACGGTATGAAGAAACCTGCCACGCCCTATGAAACTGTTCCCATATCTTCTCATGTCCCACTGTGGGGATATTAATCCGAGTAGGGTGGGGTTGGTTTAATGTCAGGGAGAGGATTCATCCCCATACAACGCAGATATATCCCTAGTGTTCATTTCATTCTCCATGTTCTTTTTCATTTGGTTCATCATTACTGAACTAATATCCCTATACATACCCTGTTATGATTAATGTAGTGGCTTCCGTTGTCTCTTCCATTATTCCTATATAGCCCCTATCTAAACCCCAGACCCCAAACCCTAAACCCTAAACCCCAAACCCTAAAACCCTAAGACCCTAAGACCTTAAACCCTAAAAGCCTAAGACCCTAAGATTCTAAACCCTAAAACCCTAAACCCCAAACCCTAAACCCCAAACAGGGTCGACACATCGGTCATCTCCGCGGCGCCAGGAAGACATGCCAAGCTCCTGGGGTCTGAGGAAATGAGCCCGAAATGGGGTACTTTAAAAGGATATAAAAATATAGGGTTTTGCCACTTGCATGGCTGAGGCAGCATCGCAAGGTTCAATCCGGAACAAATGAGAATTAAAAGCAACAGGCCAGGCCTCCAACAGAATATAGGGTTTAGGGGTTAGGGTTTACCGCTTCCCAAAATTCGGTGTACTTGCTTTTTGGGGTCCCTATAATAAGGATTATTCATGAGCAGTCTATTTTCGGACCTATGTTGGGGTCCCTCTTTAGGGAAACTACCACATAAGGGGTCCCAATAGAGCCACAATTATGATCGTCATGATCTTTACAGGGCCTCCCAAAAAGGGTTTCAGAAATCGCCAAAAATGTGCACCATCTGGGGTTTCTGTCCCTAAACCCTATACCTAAACCTGTGCCAAGCTCGTTATTCTGCAGGCCTCCTGTGCCAACACTGCATCCAACTCCATCGAGTCTTCTGGGTACCAACCTGCCAGGCAGGGGACTCACCTCTGCTCTCCAAAGTTTATTAATATAAATTCTAATGCTTGTATTCATATTAGTATGAGTATTAATATTCATACTGATATTCATATTAATATTAGCAAATATATATATATATATGTATGTTCGTATTTTAGTCAATCATATTCATATTACTACTAATATTTGAAAACTGGCTGACCAGCACAGATTGCATACTACCCCACGAGGCTGCTGCCCAAATGTCCATCGCCTGCCTCCTGGCTTGATTCATTCACCAGTTTCTTGCCTCTGGCTGCCAAGAGGCACATCCGGCCTCCCTAACCGGCGTTGCATCAAAGTCGCTGGCCTTGCAAGATTTGATCTCAGATGAGCTATAGTCTAAACTCCTAGTATCCCCCTTAATAACCTATATAGTACTCCCCTATTAAATCCCCTATATAACCTCCTTTAAGGAGTTTAGACTATAGCTCAGATTTTGAGGATGAAGGTGAATCACGAGAACGGCCTTTGGCCCGGCCTGGCTGTCCGAACTCAGGAAGCTGGCTGCGCGAAACTCGATTCCTGTCGACAGGAATGGAGCGAAGCAATAGCAACAATGCTAGGAGGACGGCTGAAATCATTCCTCCCATCTTTCCAGCGCAACCCCGTGTTCCAAAAAGGTATGACAAAACCTTTCTTGCAAAATCTGGACTGGATGGCCAGAGCTTATTGGGCTGTTCAGCTTGCCACCTCTCGAGGAGCCGTGCAGGGTGAGGTTCCTCAGTCATGTTTGTGGCAATGCCAAGCACCCAACAGTCTGTATACTGCATGCTTCATGCTCCCGCTTCCAGACTGGGAAAGCTGCCAGAGATTTGGCCAAGCCTGGTCGGATGCTCGGCTGAGACAAACCTTCCAAGGAGGGTGCACGCGTTGCTGGATGCCGCTTCAGTGTCAGGCGTTGCGTGGCACTGCAAACTATCGAACTCCCGAGCTTGACGTAGTAGCTGGCTCTTCGGTCAGAAGGCTGCCGGTCGTGCCTCAGAGCTTGACCTGACGAGATCTCACGTGCGTGCAGAAGCTATCAGTGACGGTTTTGGGAAACTATGGGTCAGGGCTGCAAGTGAGCTCTCTTTATTTCAGTTCGCTACTGCCTCTCCGACGCCCGCACTTTCGGGGGAACTTGTCAGAGGTGAGATGTGCTCTTCAATGTCACCAGGAATTGAAAGTTATATCTGTGCAAGCAATCTTTGGCTTGAAGTCCTGAAAGCTGACCATTCAATGCTGGTGACACGTGGTCTTGCCTTGGCTCCTGAGAGCAGCAAGGAAAACTCGGCTCGGACGATGTTCTTCCAGGCCCTCTAAACTTGTCTTGGAGATGCGAGACGCCGTCGAAGAACAACGCCAGTTCAGCCGCAGGTTGACTTCAATTAATCTGGCTAACCATCTTCTGATAGAAGTTCCTGCCGCGACGAATTCAAGTGAGCTAGTCGTAGATCGGGCCAAGTATGCGGCAATTTGGTGTCAGGCTTGGCTTGGACTTCTGCATGAAGATGCTAGACATGAGCAACACCACTGATGTTGGAGATGCGTCACAGCCCGTGTCAGGAAAAACAAAACCAAAAATCCTGGCCATGGGAGCCTTCAAGTCACGTTTCTCACATGGCATCAACCAAACAAGTGCCTGTGTGGCGCATCAGCAAAACAGACCTGATTCAATGCAGCCCGTTCCCTCCGGAAGAACGCCATCTTGACCTTCACTAGATGGAGCGAGCGGGCAAAGCAGCTGGCATTATCCTGGCAGCCTCACCACAGCCCGCAAGAATCTCATCAACACGTGCCAGCCCGAGGGCATTCTGCACCTGGTTGAGTGTCGAAGTGCCTTTCTTTATGCCATTTCTGCTATGTATAAATGCGGGTGCCAGAGCTTTCTGTAGTTAACAGCAGCTACAACTTGGGGATAGTTTGGGATCCCTGTTCCCATGATTCCCGGCACAGTGGTAGGGGCACCAGCTTTGACCGGGAGTTGAATTTGCAGTTGAATTTACGGGCTGCACCACTGCGGGGCTATGCGATCGTGAGTGGGAGACTTTCGCTGATGTGGGTTTGCAGCTCGTTTTGTGAATCGCAACGTGTCGTTGGACATCGCTGCAAGACAAAGAACCTGTGTCCTGGCACCATTCTCGGCAGGAGTTGCCATGCAAGTGGAGGACATGATATCTTGATTCACTTCATGTTCATTCAAGTTTGTGGATGCACTTGCAGATACGAGGTCTGCAGGTGCCAACCGATCATGCTTGAGCGCTAACTCTCCTGGCTCTCCGTCGGGCATTTTCTCATGAAGAGGAAAGGCGTCTACTGCTAGCCGGTCATCGATGTAATTGCCCTCTGCCGCCACCTGGAAAAGCAAGCAGGAAAGTGAGACGTGCTTCAGGCTGCCTTCCCCGATTTGACAGCCCAAGCTGGTGAAAGCCCGACACACTGGAGGTCGTCAGCGCGCAACTAAGGTCAAACACGTCCAAGCTCATGCCTCAGGCACACATGGGTAAAAGCTTTAACTTAGGTCACACTAGCATCCAACAGCATCGAAAGGCACGCGCACGAACCACTGAAGCCATGTGATGCAAGGAAGCCCGTGTCACGCCCCAACCACCAAACAGTTATGTGGCTCCTCTGAAGCAATGTCTGACTAAACTCTCTCGTCACCCGTCTGTTTGCTGCCATGAGGCCGTCCACTATTTCTGGACGATCATAAAGCCATCTTTGAACTTGTTGTGCAGCTCTTGTGCAGTTTCCTTTATGCGGGCCGGCGCACTCGACTGGCCAAGACAATTCCACCTCTGAAGTAACTCTACCAGTGCAAGCCCAGAAGCGAAATACTTGATTTCAGGAGGGAACCATGACTCCAGACATTTCCTCAGAAACAGAGAAAGCAGAGAGTAATCTCCTCTCCCCTACAATTAAACCCCCCACCCCATTAATATGAAATTCTCCCATTTTATTAAGTGGTATGGGGAAGTTTAATATTAGGGGAGGGGATGAGACAGCATCCTATGATGTGTACGGCAGCAAGATCAGGAACATCAGAGTTACAGCACGGTTCAGGCTCAGGCGTGTGAGGCAAGGTGCAAGCCCCCTACCCTGTGCTCTGGATGATGTAGGTTCTTCTCAAAACTGTGAGCCCCTTTAGGTCATAGAATATATTACGGATACAAAAACGGGACCCCAATTTTGGGAAACCCTAAACCCTAAACCCTACCCTAAACACCCCTATATAATCCCCATATATCCCGACATATCCCCCTATAACCCCCTTAAAGGGACCCTAATTTTGGGAACTGCCCATGTTATGAAAGGCCAATGCAAGATTTTCTGTCAGGTGCACACAATCTGGTGGTCCTGGCCAGGCTAGGAGAGCTTGGGTTCAGGGTTTAGGGTTTAGGGTTTAGGGTTAAGGGTTTAGGGTTTTTTTTTCTCGGACCTTTTTCCCCCCAGCACGAAGAGTCCTGAGGGAATGTGCTTGCACACGGTCCCCGCATAGGCCGGCCCGTAACACCAGTCACCCATGCAAAAAGCAGAACAGCCCTGCCCTCACTCATCCCCCTGGCAAAACTTACAGACAAGCTTACGGCCTCACAGTTGTTACCAGAGGAGAGGAAAGCTCGGTACCGCAACCACTATCCCACTACTTTAGCCAGGATTTCAGGTTGGTTTGCTTCAACCCTTCCCCTAGCCCATCCTTACGGTCAAGCAGCTCAGTAGATCCCGATGTGCTAGGTTCACCAGGTTCATTGCCAGGTTGAGTATGCTCTCCGTCGCTGAGCTGAGTGTGGGAGGCATCAGCCATAGTGTCAGCAACTGCCGCAGTGCCCTCGCCGTCCTCCACCAATCCAGATCCTGACCCTGACGGCGTCGCTAAACCTGGCCAAGGAGCTTCTGAACCAACTCCAATCGCGGGATCATGCCAGGCTCGCAGGACCGGCTTCCAAGCATCGGGCACTACATAGTCCTCACTTTCTCCTCGAACTTCAGAAGCCAGCGAACCATCACCCTCACATCGTTTTGAAGGTTCTCCTTGTGCAGAATCACCTTGATCCTCTCGCCTTTGTGAACCATCACGAACCAGAAGTCCCTGACCCTGACCCTCAAGTAGCCCTGAGCCCTCACAACTCCCTGACCCTCGATCTTGATCAGCAAGTAGACCCTGATCCGAGGTTCCCTGCAGGCTCCTGGCCCACTCACCCCACCCTCCTTGTTGTGCAAGTTCTTCATGGTGACCCGGTCCAGTGCCAGTGCCCTCCAGCGCGTTCTCTTCAGTGTAGGGCAGAGCACCACTCTCTTCGGGCATATACGGGCGCGTCAGGATACTAGCTTGTGAGTTTGTCGAGCTGGAGCTAGAGCTGCTGTCATCATCGTCGTCCTTGGCCGGGGCGATGTAGCCAACTCCGTGCTCTCCGCAGTTGAGCACATCCCTCTCATGGTCCTCCTGCTGCGAGATCCACATTAGCATAGCCTCGGCCACAGACTCCCCGAACTTCTCTTTCACATCCTGTGGAGTAGCTTCAGCCCTCCTGAGCCTTCGCAACCATGTCCTTGCCTCAGCAGATTGAAGCGTGTCCCTCACATTGTCATCCAGTTCAGGCAGCTCCTCCACATTGATGTCCTCCATATCCCCAGCTTCATGTGCTGCAGAGGCTCTTGGTGGCGCATGTTCCGCTTCCTGCCCTTGTCCCGGTTCCTGCCCCTGTCCGCCCTCTATGTCCGTACCCCCAAGGACGGTTTCGTGAACCTGGAAGGTGACTGTGGCCTGCTTGTCCGTCGGGAGGTTCCCTTCAATGATTGCATGCCCGACCTCCAAGCCTGCAGAAGAACCCACACATACGGCCACTCGTATTCTTTTCCTCGAGGGTTGCTGGCATGGGCGCTCCAACTCCGAGGCAACCGCCCAGTCCTCATAGTCTTGTGCACGAGCAGCGTCTTGGCATGCGAGGAGATATTCGTCGTGCTTCTTTTGGTTCTCCTCGTCCTCTTTGACCTGTGCTTCATGAGCTTCCAATTCTTTCTTCTCTTCTTCCGTGGCATGTTCCCAGGCCGCACCTGGCCCCCTTTTGATCATCACTTCACCTTCAGGGAGCGAGTCTTCTATCGTCATGATCTCCTCCGGGCCAGGGGCTTCAGCCAACGTCGAAGGCGCTGCGCCTCCCAGGAAGGGGGCCTCCGCAGTTGCCCTTCGGCCCACAGCTGCATTGCCAGCGGCACGTCCATGTCGTCGCCTCGGAAGCAGGCAAGTAGGGCTTCAAGTCTTGCAAACCTGTCTGCCATTTATGGTGACAGGTCTCCTGCTAGTTGCCGAAGGTGAAGGAGAAGCTTGGCCATATGAGAGGTCGCCTGTTGCTGCTGGGAGGAATCTTGTCCTTCCAGGTGCGACTGCAGTTGCTGCAGCAAGCCACCGAATCTTCCCATGGAGACAGCCCCTTGCATGAGGACTGTTGCATCCTCTTCATGCACCCCTGCTTCTCGGATGCCAAGTTGCAGCATACCGCTTTCTTCACCCTCTTCCATCTCGTCCACATTGACAGGGCAGCCCATGTTCACAGCTCTGAGTACTTCGGCCAAAAATGCAGCCAAGAACGGTACGATTTGAGCGATCATCTGGGTCCGCTTGGCCTCGCTCATTCCCTGCAAGTTGTTGGCTATGTTTTCGGCCACCTCGGGAGGCAGTATTGTATCCTGCTCTTCCATCGGGTCTTGCAACCCCACTATCTCTCCCCACCAGAGGATGTTGCCGCTGCCTTCGCCTGTCAGGCGAGGAATAGGTGCATCCGACGAACTCGCCGCCGCACACGTTCCTGGTGCTGATGACGGCCTAGAAGTGGTAGGGGCTCTGGATGCCGGCTCTCGTCTCCAAGGTACCTTAGCTGTTGAACTCGTCGAAGTCACGGGGTCCCTCTTGCATGCCCTCTCGTCCAATGTCTGTGGTTCTCTTGCCTTGACCTGTCCTGCATGCGTTGTGCCCTTCCCCTTCTTCGTCTTCGAGGGCTGGGTGATCTGGGCCGTTTTCTCTGCATGAACATCACCTCTTCAGGTTCGTCAACCTTGACCTCCTTCAAGCGGATTTCGGAGACAAAGTCCACGGGGTCTCCCTCTTCAAGTACGTGCCTCGAGAACCGCATGACGTTACCCTCAACAATCGACACATTATCAGGCAGGACCTGGGGGACATACTTGATGGCATAGGCACTCAGTTGCAACTTGCCCTTCACATGTGCAAAGTTCGGTCTATGCGAGCTCCACGTGTCACATGAGGCCTTTTCTTTGGTCACAGATGCCAGGCGCGGTTCCACGGCATATAGGAGGCATTCACCTTGCACGGGGTTGTAGAGCTCCTCATCCCGGTCTTCCCAGGGCATCCACGAGGCATTGGCGCCACGCCACTGCATTCACCATCACATTCTCGGCGTGTGTAAGTAGACAAAAAGAAGCGGCCATCGTCACGAGTAACCGCTGGCGTACACTGCTGGTACAGCAGGGATTCATCCACATGGTGGAGCTCAAAGTCAAGATCACATCCACGAAAGTTACCATTCGCCAAAGCGCAGAAGAACACGCATAGTAGGCCAGCCATGGCACAGCAAAACTGATCTAGCAGGCAAGAGGTGTACTGTCCCTGCTTGACCTGAAAAGCAGATCATTCGTCACCATCCTGTTCACGCTGCCAAAGCTAGCTGCCTGCCTGAAGCCCAGCTCACCTGCTCTTGCTCAATCCACGCAGACTCAAACCCTCTCCATTGATTGCGGTTAGCGGCAGCCACTCTCCAGTTCGGTCCCCCAATCACCCTAGCCACCCTTCGCTCACAATTCATGAGGAACGGGAAGTGACGGTTGTGACGGGTGCCTCGGATCGAGTGTTGTTGTAGTTCCCACCATCCGAGTCCTCGATACATCGACATTGACCCTGTGACTGATGGGCTTTCGCTCTGGCCTTCTTGTATCCTATGCCCCAAATACTGCCAATATGCTGCGAGGTGCTTGTCTCCCCATCTGGTCTTCTGAACGTTGTGCACGACCCCCCTTGCTGCCCTTAGGCTCCTGGCCTCGAAGTCAACCCACAGTTCAGACCCTCCCCTTTTGATTCCCATCATTCTCCTGACACAATTGAACTGGAAGGGTTTAGGGTTTAGGGTTCAGGGTTTAGGGTTTAGGGTTTAGGGTTTAGGGTTTTAGAGTTTAGTGTGCATAATGTAGTAGTTTCTCTTTTCCATTATCCCTATATAATCCCCAATATATACCCTATAAACCCTATATAACCCCTATAAAACCCTGCAATCCCTGTAGTTTCCATGTCCTTTTCTCCCTGTATTATCCCCAATATATACTGGGGAATATGCTGCAGCCCAGAATTTCGGCATTGATTAGCTCCCCGGTTTTGGATGAGGAGCTTTGCAGCAGGTTGCGCGAGCATGGCTTCCAGGATCTCCTCAGCACAAAAAGGTTCAACTCAAGAATTCAGATATTGGGGATAATATAGGGAGAAAAGGAAATGATAACTACAGGGATTGCAGGGTTTTATAGGGGTTATACAAAGGGATCATAGGGTGTTTGGAAAGACTTGTCAGAAACTCTCACGCATCAGTTGCATGCCCAGCGGCCCACCACCCTTTGTCCCTGACGGGCCAGACCGGATTCAGCGGAAAGACGAAGCCATCATGAACCTTAAGACTCGCCACGGGTGGTCTTGCAGGGAACATGTGCAAATGAAAACGAAATTAAGACGCTGCACCTCCTCAGCAAGACTGCCTACAAACCTTCGCGAACTAGCAATTGCGCGGCTTGCTGGCCGCTTGAGAAAAAGCTTGCACAACTGAGCTAAATTGTGTCTAGCGCGCCCTGTTGATGAGGAAGTCTCGAAGACCAGCCTTCCGGAAGGTTTTTCTTGGCAACTGAATGCGACACAATACGACAAGTCTGCGCTGCCTCGGTGGTGTAATCCCACGGCTTGCCCTCGAAGCCCTGCCATACGATGAGATACTCATCATCAAGCTCCTTGCTGTCCAAAACATTGGGATCAAGATCACAGCAACAAGGTCACTAGTATACACTTTGTTCTGCTGAGTTCTCAAGTCAGGCAGCACAAGTATTGGTGAACATTTTCAATCTCTTGTTGACTGTTGTTGCTAACGCTACATGCAACCAAGAAGCCTGTGGAAAGTACAAATTGCAGCCTTGGAATTGCTTGCAAGCCAGCACACAGTATCAAAATTTGCAAATGCATGCAACGGCAGCACTGCTGAGAGTGAAGTTGCGAGCTAATGCGGAGCCTGAGGGCTCAAGGGGAGTGCCCTGAGAAATCTGAAGCTTCAGCGAGAGCACAACCCACAGCAGTCAACAATTTCCACTTCTGTCGGATGTAGGAGACTTGTGACGAATCTTGCTGCCAAGTTGCACTCGGCACCGTGTCGCACGGCTCCGCACGGCGCGGTTTCCGCAATCACCTCAGGCTTTGGCCGCAGGGCGCAGTTGGGACCGCGAGCTTCCAGTCAGAAAATCATGAGGTCAACATGAACTTCTGACCCTCAATCCGTTTTCCACACTGAGACCGTGTGTGCACTCTTCTTTGTGTCGGACTAAAGCCGCCACTGCAATCAACGTAAAATGGCGTGATCCGTTCAATGGCCGAGAAACATCTTGAATCAAGCGATACCTGAGCGAGCACAGGGGTACTTCGATCATCAAGCACTGCAGAGACACAACCTTGCTGCAACATGTCCTTCTCTGGCGACACTGCCTCTACAAACCCCCGTCCCTCAGAAGTTAACCAACAGCATTGATCTCAGTCTAGGCCAAAGGACGAGGTTGGGTCACCAAAGCCAAACTTTGGAATCCTTGGTGCTCTCTTTTTGCTCTAGCCAACAACCGAGGACTGCAGCTTCATCATGGCAGGTGTCATAGGATGAATGAAGACATGTCTACATGGTAGCCGGAAGCTTTCATGCAAAATTGCAATCTTAAGTTGAGCATCGCAGGGTGGAATCCCCGCTCATTTTCCTTGGCAAGCACTTCCAGCCACCGGGAATTCCAGGATTGATGATCCAAAGACCCGAGAATGTCCTCACAGCGCCGTAGAGCATGCAGCAACATGCTCACAGTCAAAGGCCGTTGACCGTCAGCACTGTGATCAAGCGCGGCATCCTGGGTGTGCCCGAGCAGCCAGTTGATCAGCTCTGCCTGGTAGGGTTTCGCATGATCATAGAATGATACTAATAACAACAGTAATATAGCAACAAGAATAGTAATATGGTAGTGATACTAATAATACGGTAATAAGAACTAATCCTCACGTTGCGGAAATGCACTTCAATGCTGCTGCGTTGATGTGGAGGAGTGCCTGCTCAGCAGGCAACGACTCGTACACCATATTCATGGAGCCGACAGTAAAGGTGTCGAAATCCGACACGACCTGAAAGCTCCAAGGCAGCCTTCTCGTGCAAGGTTGCTCGCCCCCTGAACACTTTCTTGCGACCATTATCGCATATTCCTAGACGCATTACATGATGATGAGCACTTCCGTGAAGGCAATTTGCCTTCTGAGCAATCTTCTGTCACAGCAGCCCTGCCAGCAACGTCTCACACATGCTCATCATGTAAGCTCTGCAATCCGGTGACTGGCTTCACGAACGCTTCTGCGTAGGCTATCAGCAAGCCGCGTGGATTCCTGAGGGCAAGAGTGCTTGAGCTCGGGGAGGTGCTGGGGAGAATACCACTTCGTAAGCATCCATGTGGAAATCCAGCTCCAGAAGCCCTGAACAGTCTGAAAGCTGGTGCTTGCCGGAGCACATGACTTCGCTCTCGTCGTTCTGGTAGAGAACAACCTGATTTCACCAGAGCATGTATACCGTCGGCAAGCACCACATCGAGTCGCAGCGGCAAGAGACAAGTGGGTGCCAAATGACACGACTCGCAGACTCATTGCCAATGCGCGACTTAAATGAAGCTGAGTTGGCAATCTTAAACAAAGGTGCCGAGTGTAATGATTTGGGTGAAGCCCCGAAACATGGCTGACGGAAACCATTTTGCACGATGTGTAAAGCACCTTTCTTTCTGGGACTCAGGTGCGCGAATTCTGCATGATTCTGCACTGGGCCCCCTGCCTGCGGGTCAGACTTCCCTCTGATCGCATGCCTCAAGCTGAACCATGCACGAGGGAAACGGTGTCTGCTGCACAGAAATTCAAGCACAAGAATCGGCAAGTTGGCTCCTGCCAAGATTGCTAAAACAGTGAGTTTTGAAACGCAGGCCGACTTGTTCAGCCATCGTCAATTTGCCTCCACTCAAACAAAAACTTCAGGTAAGAAGCAAATTCATGTCCATAAAGGCGGGTTCAGATCTGCGACCTGTTTCCCAGCCCATGACCTGAGATGAGATTACTTGGCACCGAGGTTTGGACAGCCACGGCACAGGATTGCAGGAAATTCCTGACTATCACTCCAAGTGGCTGGAGATATGTCCCTCTGCATGATGTAGGCCTGTGGCCACTCTTGCAGAAGCAACCACCTACCCTGCAAAAACCTTCTGCAGTTTCATCCGCCTTGCGACGTGAAATCACTTCGCAACAGCTGATAGAGCATGTCTTCCAAGAGCAGGCCTCTCGCATCAGAGGCTCGGGCATGTCAATGCCCCACCTCATGCATGGCGCACAAGTATGGAGATTTGCCTTTGCCACTTGCTTGTCTCAATTTGTCAAGTGTTAGCCGTTGCTAATGCCTTCGAATTTGTGACAGGCTTCGGGCTCACTCATGCTGGAATACTACATTGCATGCCTACATTTGCCTTACCTGGAACTTCGTGCAGTCAAGACACACATCTGGCTTATATGAGTCCTGCCAGAACAGCCCGAGCAGTCACGGCTTTAGGTGCCCTGGTTCTTTCCTCATCTCTGGGAGATGCAGGGACAACTTCAGAGAAAAAGCGCAACGGCAACTTCTCCTCGTCTTTGAGAGACCGGTCTTCGATTTTGACTGTCGAAACGGTCTCCGAGAGAACTGCTTGCAGTACCTGCGGCAAATATATTAGCAACCCGCTGCTTAATTAGGCAAAATCATGTGCAGCCATTGCGGGCAACAAGGACATTTCCTCCGTTCATGGGCATCTCAGAAATACTTAATACACAAACACACTGTGCAAGTTTCAGTGTCCAGCATATCGGAAAGAATTTACGCATCTGAGTATGAAATAGCCTGAAACCTTCTCGCAACTTCAGTCTCTGCCCCACCCAGCTTCCCTGCAGGAAGGCCTTGCGAGCCTCCTCTCTGGCAGCCTTGGACTTGTAGTACCTGCGCGGAGGCGTCGAATCAGGGCATCGATTTGTGTTGCAAATAAGACCGTTGCAGTCTCTAGCAAGCTTGCCTGGTCACCGAGGGCACTTGCAAGCCAGTCAGACACAAGCATCGGTCAGTGAAGCAGCACCAAGTCTGACATATTGTTCAGACTCGCCCGATTGCCCCCCAGTGCATACACTGTCAGGGCACACTACAACTCGCGAATCTGCCGGGGACTCCTCAATGACCTTCTTGTGCTCGTTCTCGCTGATCCTTACAGGCGAAGCGCTGCGAAATTCCATGTGAACTCTGGGGTGTGCCAATGGCCTGCCTCACCCTGCCACACCGTGACACATGCATCCGAGGATCTGCACAAAAGGAACGAGGCCAGAGAGAACGCCTTTCTTGGCCGACTTCCCCTTGACCTCAGAAGATCGTGCACGCAGCATGTACATGTAATTCCCGTGCTGTGCCTCACTGCTGCAATGTACCACAAGCTCGATCTCACTCACTTCATGTTGGATCCTGTTGGCACTTCTTGCTTCCCAGGTAGCATTCAAGCCCTTTCCTACCGCGGAGCCGGACAGCATCTTTGCAATGGCATCCTGCGCCCCAAGGATGGCAAAAGAGAGGACAAAACATGTTCTCCAAAATGGAGAAACAATGTAAGCAAATGGAAAATGAACTGGGAAGTGGAACTTACGGGCCTGATATCTCACTCATAAGTATAATCTCCATTTTCCCATTTTGTAACCCCTGTATATCATATATACATATATGCACATATATATATGTACATTTATAAATAAATGTATATAGATATATCCCCATATGACCCCTTTGAAGGGCCCTGGATCTCCCGTATCTGGGGTTGCACTGAATGCCTTCAACCCGCTGCGCAGACAGACGTAACGGCTAAATGCACAACTTTGCAGCGAGCTGCACCATGACCCCTGTCCCAACATACTAAAGTAGTTTGCTAATGCCATGCGCGCATGCTTCGAGCACGCAGTGGGTAGCTAGGGTTTCGGGTTTAGGGATATAACCCCAATATATTATAGTAGTTTCCATGTTATTTTCCATTACCCCAGTATAACCCCAATATACCATAGTAGTTGGAGCGCGGCGGATTCCCGCCCGTATGGTAAAATCGTGGAAAAAAGAGCACTGAGTTGTTTCAACATTGACATGTCGCGTGTACTGGAAATCCCACGCAGGCCAGTGATTTTGAACCCTCCCAGCAATCTTGCTTCAGTCGTGCGAATCTTGAGAGAATTTTGCTGTTCTAAATTCACCCCTTA
>CAJNIZ010040602.1:3184-19139 GCA_905231905.1 Symbiodinium pilosum
CCTTAAACCTAAACCCTTAACCCTTAAACCCCTAAACTCTAAACCCTTCCAGTTGCTGTTTTCGGCTCTCGCTGTCTACCCTTGCCGCAACCTAAGGCGAAAACAACAGATATGGACTGTGGGTTCTGCAATCACATTTGAGCTATAGTCTAAACTCCTTAGAGGGGGTTAGGGTCTGGGGTTGAGGGTTTAGGGTTTAGGGTTTAGGATAATTATGAGTTATAGTCTAAACTGCTTAAAGGGGGTTATATAGGGGATGGTATAGGGCATTATTATAGGGGATATTCAGGGGGATACTAGGAGTTAAGCTTATAGCTCATATGTTCATGCTAGAACTGGCTGAAACACAGTAGTTCCAAGCTCTTCAAAAACTCACCCCATCTTGAAGCAAACGTGACCGAAAGTGCGGCAGGCGTATGTGAAAAGCAAAGAAGCGAAGTCACTGCAACATGCACCAGTGAACCAATTACTATGACCTAATATGACCCATAGATGCATGTAGACCAATGAGTTGCGCTATTGGTATACTTTTGCTCATGGTATTTGGGTTGGTAGGGACCTTAGTAAAGCCCTATCTTCTCTTGCCTTCAATACTCCAAGTGAGCTATAGTCTAAGCTCCTGAAAGGGGGTTATTTAGGGGGTTATTTTGGGCAGCATCATGGGGATCATAAAGGGAGACACCAGGAGTTTAGACTATATAGCTCAAGTGGTGGAGAATAAGGAATCGATTCGGCCGAACACCACTGCACGAAGCTGCAGCGCACCCCGACTTATAGTGCACGAAGAAGAAGACTGTGGGTTACCCAAAGGCTCTGGTGTGGTTCCTTGTTGAGTGGTAGATTGAGAGCCCTTGCTCAACAACCATGACAGACCCAAAAAGGAACTGCACTGGAATCTTTGGGTAGGGATTGTTGAAACTTGAAGCCTAAACCCTAAACCGTAGCAACTTCCCTCTGGTGAAAATGTGCAATAGTCATCAAATCCAATTCATGCGTGCTGGCCTGTTTGTTTTGTTTGTTTCACCATCTAGTCAGGTACGACAGCGACTTAGTCTTTGAGTTCCAGGGTTGAGCTACAGCGCCCAAAGTACCCAAGAGCATTTGCATACATCTTGGCATTGCAGTCCCTGTCTTTGATGAGTGGACTCATAGAATCAAAGCGACGCCGTCGCTTCTGGTTTGGGTGTTGTTGCTTTGGCATTGTGACGCGAATGGGGGCCAGCAAGAGTTTCATTTTGATCGGGCCTTGCCAAGCCCAACGGTGAGCAGTTGATGCGGCCGAGCTACTAGTTTTGAACTAATAGCAGAATTCCAAGTCATGCACGAAAGTGGGCGGTTTTCTTTGGATGGCCAATATTCCTGCGCAATGCCTAGCACCTGCCAGGGAAGTGGGCTATTTGTTCAAATGACAGTGCTTTGGTAGATCCCCATCTGGGTTGCACGTTTGCTTAGCTTATAGAATATTTCTTGAACCGTAAACCCTTAAACTCTAAACCCAGTAACCCCAAACTCCTAAGCTGGAAGCCCTTACAGTAAACCCTAAACCCTCAACACCTTGGACACCAAGCTCACATGCCCTTAAGCAAAAGCTGCTAATTAAACCAATCTATTTGCAAGCCTCAAACCAAAAAGGAATTGAGGACTGGGCAACTACCTGGACTGGCTCAGGACCCATAAAAATGCAAAAAGGCAAACTTTCTATATACATCGGGGCTAAATGATAACAACGCATGGAGACAGTGTCATTTCGGGGATGCAGCAAGCTAAGGGGTGCAAAATCACGTGCAGCACAAGATCGTTGAATAAGCGAAGGCCTAATACGTTCTAACGCTCGTATGGGTGTATAATAATTATGGGTGCCCTTTCATCAAATATAGGGGGGTGTATAATAGGTGTGTATTTTGGAGGTTATGAGGGGGATACTAGGAGTTTAGACAATCCAAATACCAATAATTGATCATATGCTTGACCAAAGCCTGTACAATAATTTCTATTACCCAAATCCCAAGTACCTAATTATTGGGTACATGGACACTTAGGGCAATGGCTCAAATGTCCCCCACAAAATCTAGATCCTCATCATAGGACTTCAACCTCCATAAAAAGCAACCCCCAAATTACAAGTCCTTAACTTCGTGTATTACGTGCAAATTGAGACAATCGTCAATATTATGGAGATTAGGGTGCAGGGTCTAGGGTCTTGCGCGTTAAGGGGAGAATCCAATGGCAGAAATGAAGCATGAAATGGAAGCTGGGTTTAGACTGGGGCTTTGTGGGGAGAATAGTCAATGTCATGGTTCTAGACTCCTTGTAATATGATGGCCTAGCGTGCTTCCAATAGACCTCCAACAGATATGTGTTCAAATTTACCTTCCCCCCCACCACCCCACAGATCACCATCTGCTCCCAGTTCGATTTCTCCATATATTGACAGTGGTCTAGGCTCCTGCAGTATTTTGCCTGCCCGAGCCCGCTGAGGTTTGGATATGTCGGGGTGGTCCGCACACTCGTAGCAGGCCGGAAGCCCTAAATCCGCTTTGGGGTTTAGGTTTAAACCCTAAACTCGAATAACCCTTAAAGCCTTAAACCCTAAAACCCTAAACAAAACCAAACGTCAAACCTCAAGGGCCAGGTATGATCCCCTCAAGTGACGAGAAGTGTGGCTCAAGTTTTGAGATTCGGAAAATATGACAAATTGGCAAGCTACAACACCCCAACTCGCGTATCATGGCGGATGGACGAAATCTTTTGCTACTTCGCGCCCCGATGACATTTTAATTCCGCGCGTACAGGCAGCGTATATGAGGAGGTACGGGAATTCTTGCGTTTGTAAGTGTTCCCCAGTATGCAAGGAACATCCCAGCGTGTAACAACGATCTCAGGGGCCTGGATTTTGCTAGAGGGGAAGGAGGTTCATTGGCGTTGCAGGAGGAAAGCGACTAGACGTCCATGGATTCCCATGATAAGCGCCGCCTGGGGGAGGGACCCTAAACTGAAGCAACCGTAACTTTCACAGAAACCTCCATGTCTGAATGCTTTCCTCGGTGGTAGGTGATAACTGGCATCGTCAACTCGCAAACATGATTGCCGTAGTTTAGATGAACTCCTAGAGTTAGGGGTTTGGAATTTGACTGGGCTTAGGGTTCAGGGTGGGCTTCCGACTTGTTATTTGAGTCCATGGTTCTGAGTTCAAAGTGCAGATTGGTATGTTACGGTGCTCCACAACTGCTGAAAAACTTTTGGGCATTGATTTCTGCACGTCTTCGGCCATACTCCCACACAAAAACCCTTCTAAACCCTCTAAACAGCCAGGCCATGCAACAAAGCGACCAAATCCAAGCCTGTTTGCCACAACCTTGTCAACCTTTCAACATTACACCAGTCTCCGTGCACCTATCACTTGTCATCCAACCCTTGTTCCTAGACGTGCCTGCCTATCAAACCGCAACGCTTCCAGAAACTCACTTAACTCAGGGAAAGCTAGCATTTGCTCCTCAGCATATGGCATCAGCACGCCATGTTTCTTACCTATGGGTAGTTTCCAAAATTAGGGTCCCATTTTGATTTTGGTGCCCCGAAATATTAGGTCCCGCAAAATGATTTATTACCAAATCGGACCCCTAATTTTGAGAATAACCCAAAGGCTGCCCAGTATGCAGCCCATGTACCTTAGCGCCAGGACGTGCAAATATGAACCTGCCGGAAGCTTGGCTGCAAAAGAATAAACCCTAAACTCGAAACCTTCAACCTCAAACCCTAAGCCCCCAACCTTAAACCCTGAACCTTCAACCCTAAACCCTAAACAGAAACCTTCATGGCGAATCTTGATGTTGACTTCCTGGGGGCTAGTAGGGAATAAGGGAATACAATCCCTATAAAATCCTTTTTCTAAGGTTCGAAGTATGGGCCCCTGATATGGCCTTTGCCCTTTTCGGGGGAATCTAGGGACCCTAAAGGGTGAGAGGGTATGTAGGTATATAAGGATCGCATAGTTTTGGGCCCGTACTAGGGGCCCATGGTTTCAACCTTAGAATAATATATATTCTCTGCTAACCACATTATGAATACATGGGGTTTCCGAAAAGTAGGGGTTCCCTTGTTTGTCCCTACAATGAGGTCTATTTGATTTTGAGGTCTATGGTGGGGTCCTCCAGTGTGGGAAGCTACCACATCTCCTCCGACGCGTTAACAGTTGGATAAGATTATGATAGTGCCCTGAATATGACCCCTATTATAGACTGTAAATGGGTGGGGGGCTGGACCTAAACCCTACACCCTAAACCCCAACATACATCTCAACATCCTCTTCTTCATAACTCAGGCCCTACTGCGACAGCAGACTTCAGTGCTTTAAGGGTCTATAAAGTCAGGATTTTTGCAGGTTCAGATATCCGGATCTAAACTTGTGTTTGTGTTGTTTGAAGTTTTTGGGCCCTAGGGTCTGATTTTTTTTTGTGGGTGGAAGTTTTTGGACGTTGGGGGCGGCGGCATCTTGATTCGAGGGCATTCGGGTTCTGTGGCCTCAGGTGTTTCCGAGTGCAGTTGGATTTTGCATGATTTGGCCAGACTGTAGAGACACTTTAGACACCACATCCCAAACCCTAAGCCCTAAATGCTACAAACCCTAAAAGGGACCTTCCAAGTATTACAAGAAGGATCAGAAAGTTGCACTCTTTTTCAGAAAGGTACCACTCCTTTGAGAGGAGCTCCCATATGAGCTATTCTAAACTCCTTGAAAGAGGGTTCTATAGGGGAGTATTCTAGAGATTATCATGAGTGATACTAGGAGTTTGGACTATAGCTCATATGTAGCCCAAAGCCTCTTCCATGCCGAAGTTCGAACTCGCCTCGCTACTCTAGCTTTATGGCCGAAATCCCAAGAATCATGATTTTAAGCCGTTTTACTCTCATTTTCTAGAACCCACTAAGGAATACCTTGTATTTTTTGATAGCATCTCCATGTGGAACTGGTCTTGAAGATTCCCACTGCAAGGCGCCACTCCATGCTGAACCTTCAAACCCCTAACCGTAAGCCCCAAACCCTAAACCTCACCCCTAAACCCTGACATGAAACTCTATGCCTTAAACCTTAAACCTTGACACCTAAACCCTGAACCCTAATCCCTGAAACCTAAAACTTCTAAACCCCAAACCCTAAACCTCTGGAGGATAGTCACTGCGAGACGCCGCTCCATGCGGCAGCTCTAGAGGGGCATCTGGATGCCGTGCGGCTGCTGACGGAGGTACTCCGAAGATAGACTCTGTGAAGTTTTAGGCTTTAGGGTAGTTTGGGTTTTGCGATTTCGGGTGATTTAGGGCTTAGGCTCTAAACCTTGAAGTATACCAGGGTTCCTTGTATTATTTCAGGGTTAGGGGTAGGGGTCTATTCCAAAGCCTTATACCCTGACCTATTACTACTTGAGGTATATCTCTGCATCAACAGATTCAGGAGATGGTAAATTCTGACGACCTCCCCCCGACCCGGCCCCAATGCCAGTTTCTACGGAAATCATACCGAGAATGTGTGTTTTTGTTGAAATCCAATCTAAAACCCGAATTCCTGATCATAAGATACTTACCTAAGCCCTAAACCCAAATCATTACACCCTGTTCCCCAACCACTACCTGGACCACGGACGTTCGTTTTTTGCACATGCCCCCCGAAAATACAGAACAGAGCACGAAAGCGCAAGGACGCTGAGCCTCCACGTTAGGGTTTGGGGTGTAGGGTGTGGGCTAGGTACCCCAGTAGTACCCTTTTGCCCTTTTTATTTGGGGTCTCTTTAATTATTAAATAAAGCTGAACAGTAGGAAAAAGGGTAATTACCCCTATTATCAATGGGTTGTTACTGGGGAACCTAGTAGGGTTTAGGACTTGGGGCCTCAACCCTGGGAGGCTGGCGCTGATGCCAACAAGCCGGATTGCTACTTGACTGTGCGCCTCCCCTCCCCCAACTAACATGCAACCTCCTCAAGGGCTTTTGTAAAAGTCATATCAGGGATATAGTGATAGAAACGAATCTACAGCTCCTAGGGCATACCTTCTCCTCTAGCTGACATGAAGCCGCGGTTAAGATTTACGGCCTAGGGGTCAGGGTTTAGGTCTTAGGGTTTAGGGTTTGGGATTTAGGCTTGTAACGGCTCATTTCGTAGGGTTAGAAGCGCAGATACACGCAGTTACCACATCCCAAGAACCCCTAAGCACGCCTTTGAGGAGTCGAGCTTCGGAGCAGCCCCTGCAATCTGCGAATTCAACCGATTTCGGCTTTCTCAAACCCTCAGAAGCGGAAGCTGCCAATCCTAAACCAATCAAATCCTAAGCCTGTATAGAACCTAAGTCCACGTCCTGAACACCTAAACCCAATAAACTCTAAAGCCTAAACCCTAAATTTCGGAAACATCCACTGTGTTTGGGGCAAGTTCAGGTAAGGAGCGCAGCTCCTAAAGCGGTAAACAACACCTCAAACTTTTTCGCATCGTGCGCGGCTTAGGATCCAGGAGTTGAGCCCTAAACCTTCCATGGCTCAGGGTTCAGGTTTCAGTGTGTATAGGGCTCAGGGTTCAGGGTATTTAAGGTTCAGGGTTTAGGGCTTACCCCAAGAGTCCAGATACCCAAGAATTGGAAATTTGGTGTTTGGGCAAGAGTAGTTGTAGCGCAGGTTTTGAGCGCAAGTCTGTGATTGTTGGGCATTTGGACCCGTAGGGTTAGTGCTTTACCTCAACTTCATGAAGATGGCCAAAAACCCTAAACCCCCTAAGCCCTAAAACCTAAACGTTCCCAGGTCACGGAAGAACACCGCTTCATGCTTCGGGCAACAAGGGCTACGTGGACGTCTCGAGGTGGTTTAGGATTTATAAATTTATAAGGGTTTGTGTTTAGGCTTTAAGGTGTGGGGTTTGGGGGTTCGGGGCTTTAGGGTTTGGGGTTTTGTGTTCAGGGCTTCAGGCTTTGCTGTAAGGGTTCGGGAGTTGGGCTTTACGATTTGGGGGTTTCAGAGGTGACCTCCCCCAAGCTCAGATGGAACATAGAATCCTTGTTGAAGGGACACTGGGGAGGGGAGTGCTTGGGGTGTAAGGGCTGTGTGAACCTATGGCTGCAAATTCAGTACGGCTAGACTTGCTGGCGTTTTATGCACGTGTCAAAGTTAGGGCCTCCATATTCTTCCTCTGAGAGTATTAACATCAACCCCAAAACGAGCCATGTTTTTGCACCTACGGGTGTTTGACACTGTTATCATATTGTGGGTTCCCGAACCACATACTACCCCCTCGGGTTCGGGTATAGTGAAAGCCAACTAGCCACCCTAAACCCTAAACCTAGCACCGGCATTATGGGAGGGGGAAAGGTAGGGAGCTCGCAGCGATAGCTAACCTGGGGATTGCGCGTCCGTGCAACTTACACAGTTTAGGGTTTTGCGGGCTCAGTGCTTAGCGTAGGGGAGTGTCAATGCTTTACGGCACGGTATGCCCCAGAGTGTCAACGACTTGTTGGCTAGCGAAATTTTGGGAAACAGGAGTTGCGTATATGATTAGTAAGTACTTAAACCCTAAAGGTTGGGTGTGCGAGGCGTTGAGTTTGTCAAGGTCTTGACTATTTGCTTCGATTGATTTCTTTTGTGGTTTCCCAAGGTTTATGTAGAAGCCTAAACAATTACAACTATTGTGCCCTTACAACTTGTATATAACCATAGTAATACACACACATCAGCCCAAACCCTATACAAGTTACCTAGGCCAGCTTATTAGGCTATGAAGGATGGAATGTTTCACATTCGACCGTTAAATGCTTTTCAGTTGCAGTTCGCGGCCATCGGCAAGTTCTAAATCGTATCCCAGAGGAGCTTGTTACTGTAGTATGCTGAGATTTTGAATCTTGAGCCTGCAGACCCCAATCCCCTGGGCAGGCCTAACCCCAAACAAGTTCAGCAATAAACCATACATACCATGAACCCTAAGCCCTAACCAGCCGAATCCCAAACACCCTAAATCCTAATTCAGGTAAACCCTAAACCTTATATAAACCCTATATACGTTAACCACTATATCCTTGTGACCTGGGGTCAAAAAAAACGTTACTCCCTGGCAGGTACCTGGCCGAGAATGGTGCAGATCCCACCAAGCTAGACCGATTTCTGGCTGGGTTGAGGGTTTAGGATTTAGAGTTCTTGCGGTGTAGGGCTGGAAGGATTGCGGTTTAGGGTTTCGGGTTTGGGGATTGGGGTTTTCCGGTTTGAAGGGTGGGGTTTTGCCAGTTTAGACTTTATGGTTTACACGTTTAGGGTTTGAGTTTGGGGTTAGGGGTTCACGCTGCCCGTCGGTGCTAGGTTATCGATAAAGAGTTAAGAGCTGCGTAGGGGGTAAGGGTTTGAGGCTCTATTGCCCAAGCCTTAAACCCTAAACTCCTAAACCCTAAACTCCTAAACCCTAAACTCCTAAACCCTACACTCCTAAAACCTAAACTCCTAAACCCTAAACTCCTAAACCCTACACTCTAAACCCTAAATTTTGGGTTTGCAACTCTGGGCTTTGGATTTCGAGCTAAGCCCTACAAGCCCGCCTGCAGGGCTTTAGTGTTTAGGGTTTAGGGTCTATAGGGTTTAGGGTTTAGGGTTTAGGGTTGAGGATTTAGGGTTTAGGGTTTAGGGTTTAGGGATGATATGAGCTAATTAGTGTCAATACTAGGCTTCTTAAGAGACCAATACGGGTGGACATAGGGGGCACTCTTGTAGTTGAGCAGAGTCCCTAACCCTAAGGGTCCATGTACCCAATAACTAGGTACTTTGGGATTTGGGTAATAGTAGTTATAGTACAATTTTGGGAAAGTATATGATTATTGGGTACTTGGACCCTTAGGGTAACATCGTCCTTCATAAGCGTCGCATGTCCGTTTTGCTATCTGGGAAACCTTGGGCTGTAGCTCAATAAGGGATATATGGGGCTTTCCCAAAATTAGGGGTACCATTTTAGGGGTCCCAATAATAAGGATTATAGTATTTTGGGGTCTACATTGGGGTCCCCTTATTTTGGTAAACTACCATCTAGTTTTTGCGGGTTGGAGCCCCAAAAGCATGCAGAATAGTTTTGTGGCCGTCCATCTATATGTACATGTGTGTGTGTATATGTAGATGTATATATATATATATATATGGGTGAAGGGCCATGATTCTAACTGTTTTTACCGTCCAGGTAAGCCCTAGTGCCTGAACCTAAGCCCCAAACCCCAAGCTAGAAACCCTAAATGCTAAACCCTAAATTCTAGACATTTAGTCCTAACCCTGAATCCTAAAACCTAAAGCCAAAACACCCCCCCCCCCCTAACCGTGGATCATCACCTTGGGGTCTTGCTGAACATTGTTCATCTCGGTGAAGGGTTTAGAGGGTTTAGGGTTTAGGGATTCTTGGTAAAGCGCCTTAGTGAACATCCTACTTATCAGGCCCTGCATAGCCGTATGTACTACGTGAGCTACAGGCTAAACTACTTAAAGGGGGTTATAGAGGGGGTTCTATAGGGGAGTATGTCAGGGGTTACTAAGGGGGATACTAGCTCATGTAGAGACTTTCCTGACTTTAGCCTTTGGGGTTTAGAGGTGTGGGGTTCGGATTCATTCAACGTTCTGCTCGACTGCTCGCAGACTAAAGTGGCAGTTTCCCAAAATAAGGGGGCCCCAACATAGGACCCCCAAATGGTATAACCTTAAACCCTTACACCCTTAAACCAAAACTCTAAACTCTAAAAACGTAGCCCCAAATTTGGCAAACCCCCGCCTGAAATCCAAAAGAGGCTTTGTTCGTTAGGATCGAAAAATTCGTAGGTACCCTTCAGGGATTCCATGACCGCTCGGGGAATCGCAATATGTCCTAAACCCTAGGCCAGAAAGGCTAACTCGAAACCCTAAACCCTTTCCGTGCACTGCACAAACAAGGCTACGGCGACACACCGGTTACCTACGTGTCTTAGGCTTGCTTGGTTTTAGGGTTTATGGTCGAGGCGATGACGTGTTTTGGGGTTACGTTAGCTTTTATGTTCATACCTGCAATTCAGGTATGTGTTGTGTTCACACAGCCGGCCCATATTTGAGACCTTTGGCTTTGGTTTTAGAGCTCTTGCTGTTGATTTGTGCATGCAGTGTATGGGATCACTAGGTAATCCCCCAAAGTCTCTTATACCTACGGTTATAGATAACGCTAGTGCTTATGCTTATCGAGTCTAACTAACTCACACCCTGACTTACTAGCGGCTAGTAAGGAATAAAAGGAGATACTGTAGTATCTAAGGAATTTATCGGGACTATATTCCCTCATTCCCTAGTAACCACCAGTAAGAAGTCCTATATCATGCCAGTCTTCATTTGATTTTCCCTTTTAGCCCATTTGATCCTCTATTCATGCTACCACAACCCTGAAGCCCCTTAATCCTAGGGTCTGCTTAATTTGGCCCCCCCCCGCCAGAATAAGCAATGAAGCAAAGGAGGGCGCCAGATTAAAAGAGTGATTGGGACCACTGGAATTCAATTTAAAAAAGAATAGGAGTGCATTCCCGCATCATCGGGGCTCTTGGACTTCGAATAATTTAACAATGAATAGGAATGCATTGAATATCTCGATTTTCAGGACTGGTCCCCCAGAACATTTCTTTAAATCTGGTCCCTTTTCCCAATACGAAATCCCGCCTATTTGAAATTAGTCTTGGACGGCTAATTTTTAAAAAAAAATCTTTAAATGCGGTCCCTTGAATTAATCTGACCCTCGGATTAAGCCTAAGATTCAGCCCCGAGCACAAAACCCTAAACTCTGCAACCAGAAACCCTTAACCCTGAAGCGCGAGTCGCTCACAACTTAACCGCCATGTGAAAGTCTCTCAAAGTAGCCCTTCTCAAACCCCCTTGTAGGGATTAAACTTTCACCTGCAAGCATTCATGCTGAAACCGAAGCCCTAACCCTAAACCCTAAACCCTGAAACCCTACACCCTCCAACCCTAAACCCCGAAACTCTGATATCCTTCAACCCTAATCTCCTCCCATCTTGAACCTTAAAGAGCTCAGGCAGCCATCTCCGGGCACGCAGAAGTCGTGCGTGCCTTGCAGGAGGCAAGGAAAGCTACGTGAGCCATGAAGTCGGGTTTAGGGTTTAGGGATTTTTTGATTACTTAGGGTTTGGTTGAAATGAAATATTAGGTTTTAGGTTTTAAGGTTACTCTTAGGGGTAATATTTTTCTTTTTGCTCATTATTATCCTAAGGAAGAGCAAAAATGATAATTGCTACTAGGGTTCCAAGTTCACCATGGAGTAGGTGACATCTCCTTTTGCACTTCTTGTTCAATATCGTTGTTTGTTATCGCCCTTTCTCATAAAAAAGAGCGACAGAATCTCATTTGGTGCAGCCACCACAAATCCACGCTCAAATAGTGTTCCAAAGCACGTAGGGTGCGATTATGGGAGTCCGGACACTTACGCTGATAGTATTCTAGGATCTTAAAGATGGGCTGTCGCTTTGGAAGCGCACACCGTCTAGACTTTCCGAAAGTCCAAGGTAAAAACGGGAAAACGTACCCTCAAGCGTTTCTCAAGATTAGGGGTTTTCTAGCATATAGGAGAGTGTTGGGCGGCTGTTTCCCTAAGGGTCCAAGGACCCAAATAATAGGGTTTTAGGGCCCAAATACCATTAAGATTACAGTATTTGGGCCCTAAAACCCTATTATTTGGGTCCTTGGACTCTTATATAATCCCCTAATACCCCTATATATCCCCCTAGAACCCCTTGAAAGGGACCCTATTATTTGGGTCCTTGGACTCTTAGGGTTAAGTGCCACCCATACACCCTAAACCCAAGGGTACCATCTCACGGGTGCAAGCCTGAAGCCCTTGATGAGAAAGTCGTGAGGACTGCTGTATGATGCCGACAGACTGGCTAGCGGGTTAGGGTTTGGGGTGTAGGGTTTAGGGATTCCACACCCGGCCCCGAACGTTGTAAGTTACAATTACAGCAAGAACTCGGATATGCCAACCCTGTCGCCAAAGTCCTTGTGCAAGTTAGGACGTGTCTCAGCCTAAGCTGAGGGGTTCCTCTTCAACATTATTCGGAGCCCCCCCCCTTCCAGTAGTGGTAGAATACGAAGTTTAGAGTGCCCTAATGTAATCACCATCATCACTTCAGTCACTATTTCTGGGTGGGGATCCACCTAAAGCATACAATGCGATTGGTAGCAATCATAGAAATACGGAAGCAGCAGTGCTTTGTAGCCCAGTCAATCATGTTCATTGGTTACTGTTGATGTTAAAAAAGTTGCATGACCTTGTAACACTAAACCACAGAATTGTCCAATTTTTTGGTTGGTACTAAGGGTAACGCAGGTTTGTTGGTATCAGCCATACTTCTTTGCTTCATTGTTTGGACCCACCTGTTGTCTCAGAGATGGGCCCCGCAAGACTACATGCCGATCTTGCAGGGATCATTCCGGTGATCCTGTTGGGTTTTCAAAAATAGGGGGTGCCTTTTGGTAGGCCCCGAAGTGAGCACTATGGTCAATATTCGTGACCCCCCTATTTATGGAACCCCATCGTGTTACGCTGAAAGTTGGGGTGATAAATTCGCTGATGGGACACTACGCCACAAAGTCTGGCAGTCTCAGAAAACCAGCAGCACGAAAAGGCGAGCCCAACCTCGTACTAGCACTTTGGGGTTAAGGTCTTAGAGTTTAGGGTTTTTGGCCTTTGGGTCTTAGGATTTGTACAGGTTTCTGTTCGGGCCACTATCAGTCAGGTGGTTACCTGGAACTCAACAGTAGGTGACATAATTGCCTCAAATCCAGAAACATACACCTCTGGGGTGCATCTTACTCTTAACCCTAAATGCCCCCATGTAATCCGGTCCTTGATACCTTTTAGGAGTCTCTCAAATTCATGCGTCTCCTGTTGGAAACATCTTCTTCGGACTGGGGCCTAATTTGTGTTGCACGCCACTAAACCCTAAACCCAGCACTAGTCACTAGTCGCGAAATCCACATCTCCAAGCCAGCATCAGAACCGGACCCTTTGATTTGGTGGGTTTAGGGTTTAGTTTAGGGTCTAGGGGTCAGCGGTTTAGGGGCTTAGGGGTTTAGGGTTGTATTACGGGGTGCTGGGATACCTAACCCTGGACCTCCAAAGAAAGTAGAAATTCCACCTTAGACTCCAGAATCAAAAGCACTAGAATTCCCTAAACCTGGACGGTTCTCAAGGTTAGGGTGCTTGATCCTAGACCTTCAACCCCTAAACCCTAAGCCCCAAAACCCTAAACCCCTAAACCCTAAACCCCTAAACTCTAAACCCTAAACCCGAATCCCCAAGAGTTGGCCATCCCACAACCCAAGCCCCTAGGTCTAATTACTTTTAGGCTGTAAGAAGAGGATCTCGGGAACCTCCAAAAGGGGTTTGGGGTTTATCGTTTAGGGTTACCGTTTGGGGCTTAGGGTTAGGGTTTAGCGTTTAGGGCTCTGTGTTTAGGGTTAGGGTTTCGGGCTTAGGGCTTAGGGTTGCACAGGGTTTTAGAAACCCCAACTCTTGAAACTAGGACCCTATGTCTACAACTGGCATATTGCTATAACAGGGTCCTAATTTTCGGGGTGGTAATACCAAAGCAACTTAATGACATGAGTGCTTTCTCAATCTCGGGGTTCTCTCGGAGAGCGCAAGATGTGTGGAGATCACACGGTTATTCTAGGGGTTCTTTTCACACATTGGTAGGTGCCAGCCGCCATACCCGAAACTCTAACCCCTAGACTTCAAACTCCACGCTTTAAACACCAACCACCAAGCTCCAGAGCATTAGATTCAGACCTGCAACTGTAAACCCTAAGCCCCAAACTCTAAACCAGAGACTCTAAATCCAAAACTCTGAACTCCAAACCCTAAGCCCCGAATCCTAAACCCAATCCCAACAGACTAAGGTGAGTGGGATCGGACCCAGCGGATGCAGGATTACTGGTGGATGCGCGACTCGGCCCACAAAAAGGGATTTAGGGCGTTGGATTTACTTATGAGTTTTAGGCTTCGGGTTGTAGAGTTTAGGTATGTAGGGGCTTCAAGATTCGAGTCAAGTATAGTGTTTAGGGTTGGGGTTGGCGTTAGAGAGGCTTCAGGATTTGGGGTTCATGGGTAGACGGGCCGAGAGGCCACACTTCAATTTGTATACGACGAGGAATCGCAATGTAACCGAAGTTGGGATTGAGGGGGGGCAAGACATGGCACGGTTTAGGGTTTAGCGGTTTAGGGGTTAGGGTTTAGGGTGCAGGGTTTAGGGTTGAGAGTTTGTGGCAAAGCCAAGGATGAGATCTTGATAAAGCTTGAACTAGCCAGGATCAGAAAAGACACTCCTGCTCGCTTATTTTCCGTATTTTCTGTCATGATGACGGGGTAGGGATATACCCTAGACCCTAAATCTTAAAGCCTAAACCTTAAACCTCTTTCAGATTGCGCAAGGGCCAAGGCGTTAAATTTTGCATTGGGCAGGAAGGCCTCCACAGATCTAAAAGGCTAGTCACTTGGATGACTCATTCGAGCCATAGTCTAAACTCCTTCAAGGGGTTATTTAGGGGATGATACAGGGGAGCATCATAGGGGTTATTAAGGGGCATACTTGAGGTGGACCCCCCCCTCCCCCAACCTAGTTATGGCCACCATAAACAAAATTGGTAAATGTTTTAGGGCCCTCTTATCTTCCTCTTATACCACTATTACAGGGTTGGGGGCCCACCTGAGGCATACAATTGGCAAAGTTGGTCTTCAAGGGGATGATGGGTTTAGGATTTGGGGTTTAGGGTTTTGGGTTTAGGGTTTAGGGTGATTGCATGTCGTCTTCTTTTTTGTTTCCGAATCTTCCAAGCATCTACCAACCCTGACTCTTGCATGAAACTCATCCTAAACCCTAAACCCTAACTAAGCCCCATGTCATGATCCCCCTAAATGGGTTTATAGGGGTTACCCCAATTACAAGTGGGGTTATAATCCCAGTTATAAGTGGTTGCTAAGTCCCATGAGGCTCCAAGTAGGCCTCCCTAGCCAAGGCTCGCACAGGAAAGGTAAGCAGGGATGGCTAAAAGAAATAAACCTCAAGCTGCAAATCTCAAACGTCAACCCTTTGGTCCTAAGCCTAACCCCAAGGCCCAAAAGCCCTAAACCCTATAGCCTGTTAGGGTTTAGGGTTTACGGTTTGGGGCCTGTACCCTTAACCTCCTAAGCTGAAGCCAAGGGCAGCAAGACATATTGAATGCGGAGCAGGCAGAAATCGAGGCAGGCGAGTGCAGCCACTGTATTATGCCGCTGTGTATAAAGTCGTGAGGGCACACAGAAATGAAGCGTTTAGGGCTTAGGGTTTAGGGCGTAGGGCTTAGGACTCAGGACCACATTCAGTGAACTTGACATTTTTCATTTTCATTTTTTCGGTGTGTTTCGCGTCAGGTTTCCTTGGAGGAAGCCTTACTGGAGAGTTCAGTTTTAGGCTTAAGGGTCCTGAAGCCCCCAAAGCTTCTTCCCAAATCCTAAACCCTAAGCTATTTGATCCCCGAGCCTAGGTAATGCTTACATTGGACCTAAACCCTAAAAGTATGTAAATCGTGGCCCGACAGCCATAGTAACAGCCATAAGGGCCATGATTTTACATGCTTGAGGGGTCCAGGTAGTAATAAGAACAATCATAATCATAGCAATAATACCAATAGACGGAATAATATTCAGAATAGCGATATAGAAACTGTTTTACATAGTTTTGGGGCCCAGGTAGAAGCACTTCCCAAGGTGTTCAACCTTACTGGCCAAGGACTCAAAGCCCTGCTCCCTGAAACTCTGAAACGCTGATCTCCCTCCTTACCCTAACCCCCTAAACTCCCTAAACTCCAAACCCTATAATCCCTAAACCCCAATCCCTACACCCCAAACCCTATAATCCCTTAACCCCACACCTTAAATCCTGAACCCTAAA
>CAJNIZ010040602.1:19239-40628 GCA_905231905.1 Symbiodinium pilosum
TGCAAAAATGGCCGGTCTACAGATTTCCAGAAAACAAGTTAAAACCCAAAATACGGCCTTTTGTCACTAAAAACCGGTTTTTACCATAAGCCCGATTTTTTTCAGCCTTTTGTATCCCCAGGTAATCCCTAGACGCTATTCCCTAAACCCTGATCCTTCAAGCCTAAACACTAAAGCCTAAACCCTAAACCCGAATCCCTAAACCCTGAACCCAATTTCCTAAACCTTAACCCCGAAACCCTAAACCCTAATCCCTAAACCCTAATCACTCAACCCTAATACCTAAACCCTAAACCCCATCCCTTTAAAAGGCCATCCGTAGGGAGATCAGCGGCTTGGCTGCTCAGCGCCGCGGGGCCATGGATCGGGAGGCAGATCTGAACTTTGGGTTTAAGGGTTTTTGGGTTTAGGGGCCGTTTAGGGATTTGGGGTTTTTGGTTTAGGGGATTGGGGTTTAGGGTTTTGGGTTTAGGGATTGGGGTTTAGGGTTTAGGGTTTAGGGATTTAGGGTTTATAGGGTTTAGGGTTTGCGGATTGTGGTTTAGGGCTTAGTTAGGGTTTAGGCTAAGTAGGACTGAAGTTATAGGGTTTAGGGGATGAATATGTATACATAACGATACATATATATATATATATAGAGACATCCATGCATAGGGAGGCAGGGATGCATAGGGTTTAGGGTCCAAGTATCCGTGCTTTAGTTCCAAATACTTCAATCTGAAATATTTGGATAAGATACGGCAATATAGGGATAACTGAAGAGAAAATGGAAACCATTGTATAGTATGTTGGGGTTATATGGTAAAACCCGGATATTTGCGTAGTTGGATCTGTAAGGGTATATCGGGACATAGGGGTATAGAGGCATAGAGGGGTAAATGGGGGTATACAGAGATGTCGAAGGGACATAGTCTAAACTCCTTAAAGGGAGTTATATAGGTGGTTATATAGGGGACTACTATAGGGGTTCTTAAGGGGGATACTCGGAGTTTAGACTAGGGCTCATATAGGGACATAGGGATTATGAGGACCACGGTTTTTTGGGGCATGGGGGATGGCCTTCCGGTTTTTTGTATTCTGGGAGAAACTACCACAGCTACCCTAAACCCTAAACCCTAAACCCTATGAGTAGTTCCTTTGGGGAGGAGACTCTTCGATGCATGGCGAAGTCTCTAATTCCTAAGGGTCCAAGGACCCAAATAATTGGGGTCCCTTTAAAGGGGTTATAGGAGGATATATAGGGGTATTAGGGGATTATATAAGGGTCCAAGGACCCAAAGAATGAGGGTTTTAGGGCCCAAATGTTATAATATTTATGGCATTTGGGCCCTAAAACCCTATTATTTGGGTTCTGGGACCCTTAGGGTTTAGTATTGTCACCAGAACTATCATCATGCTTCCGATTGTTCTTGCTAGAGTCTTCTACATCTCATTGTCGTTGCGCTTATCGCTGGCATGGTTTTGGTCTTTTTTTGGGAGGCGGAACTCAGTCCGATCATGTTGCGGTTATTCGTATGTTTCTTGTCTAGTATTGCAAGGTATGTGGTGTAGTGCAGCCCTAAGCGTCCAAGGACCCAAATAACAGGGCTTTAGGGCCCAAATACCATTAACATTATAGTATTTGCGCCCTAAAACCCCATCACTTGGGTCCCATATACCCTTATATTGTCCCCCATATATCCGCATATACAACCCCCTATAACCACCTTAAAGGGACCCTATTATTTGGGTCCTTGGACCCTTAGGGCAGTGATCAACACGGCATGTCGAATATCTCCAAGAAGCTCGATTGGATGAACTGACAACATTGGCCCTACACCCTAAACCCTAAAACACGTAAAGCAATAGCCCGAAACCGATAATAGCCGCCATAAAGGCCATTTCTTTACATACTTTTGGGGTCCAGGTAAGCCCTAGACACCGGTACTGAAGCTCATTGACTCATTCCAGGAACCGATGACGCATGGGCCTAAGCTCCAAGCCCTGAACCCGAAGCCGTACCCTAAATCCTACTCCCTACACCCAAATCATAAACCCCAAGGCCCATATTCTAAAGCCCTAAACCCTACATAGTTTGGAGAAACAGCTCTTATGAACTTTGACCCCGAACCCCAAATCCCTAAACCCCATTTATATCCGTTAGAACCGCTTTCAAGCACCCGAAGCCCTACATTACGCACACGCTGCCGACCCCCCCGAGCCGGAAAAAGTCTTTGCAAAGGCGGAGCTACTAAAGGTCTTGGAAGCCAAGGACAGGGCCGCAGTTTCGGATTCTGGGTGTTGGATTTAGGGGTTTATGGCTTAGGGTTTAGGGTTTACGCTTCAGGTTCGGGGCCTTATTGTCGCTGAACCTTGCACCCAGATCGTAAGACGCCAGCCCCCAAGCACCAAAGCCCAAGCCACAAACTTTGGGGGCGTAAGCTTGGGTGACCCAGAAACCCTAAACCCTAAAATGGGGTTCCTAGCATATAGGCTTTCAAATGTCATCTCTGTTTCTTGCAAAAACAACGTTAGCTCCTCCCCTAATGATTACACTTTCAGCCCCTAATGTCAAATGTGTGGTTGTCAAAATTAAAATCATGGTCCCTTTTTGGGTACCCTAAATATTAGGTGCCGTACTATAATAAGGATCCACAAAGGGACCATAATTTTGACAACCACCCAAATGATAAAGCACACTTGCGACATAGCATAAACATTTGATGTTATGGCGCAGGTTTATTGTCGGGGGGAGGCGGAACATATGGAATGTTCTACGACTTCTAGCCTAGCAGCTTCGGCAGTGCTAGGGTTCGGATTTAGGGTCAGGGGTAGGGCATTTTGACTGAATATGGCTTGCGAGTGGTTCAAGCCGAAGGGGGCCTTTGCACATGGGCGTTTGCAAGCATCGGGCCCCCCTCATACCTTGTGCTTGGGGTACGTAATTTAAGTTTTGTATATGGAAGAGACCAGACATAAAGTTAGGTACCCTGGAAAAGGGAGGGGTTTTCAGGGTCTACAAAACACTATAAGCTTCAGCTGCACGCACGCTCAGGATGGTATAGGTCTAGCATGTTCAGCTTAGGATGCAGGATCAGGGGTAAGAGGTGGGCACCGGAACGGTGCCCAGTCAAACGCCTAGCTGCGGAAGGGGGCTTGACTGGCATTTCTGAAGTAACCTTAAACCCAATTTAAACCCTCAAAAACTACAATCCCACAATGCAGCTCCCCAAAGAGGAAACCCTAATCCTTCGAAACCCTCGTAACGAATATGGAGAAACACCTTACCACTACTATTACCTTTTTTCAGTTTAGGGTTCAAGGTTTAGGCTTAATATATAAAACCACCTTATAGTATTAACTACTGCCATTTTGGTACGCTATAATATCTTGGGAGTATGCGCCGGGTTGGGGAAGTTGTAATGTTAGTGGAGGGGATTACAAACATCCCGGAACCAAAGCCCCAGACCTCTACCCTGCGCTGTCGAGAAGATGTTGTAGGGGGATTATGAAAAAGATGGCACACTGGCGCAAAGCCTGGAAGACTTGCACCAGTACCTCATCAACCAGCACCTGGCTTGGCAGCAGGTACTGGGCTATGAGCACATCGGCGGGCACCCCAGTGACCGTGATGGCCTGGGGTGTTCCTCAGCCCACGTGCACGAGCTGATTAGCAACATCGCCTTGACCGCCTATGTGCCAGGGGAGGTGCCGGCAAATTGCCTGCCAGAGTCCAGTGGCAGACTGGCGCCACTGCAGGATGCCGTGCCATTTTGGGCTCCCACACAAATCCTGCGTTTTGAGCCTTCAAGTACCAGATCCCCCATAAAGACGAGCGGCTCACGGTGGATGACAGGCTGAGCATTCACAAGCTCTCCTCAGTGGACCAAGTGTGGGCGGACGCCATCGACAACGGCACCGGTGGTTGGTCCTACGCCCTGCGTTTTTGGGGCTAACGGCTTTCGCTGTTCATGAGTCTTATCAACCAAGAAGCAACCTTACGGGTTCACGTAATTAAACGATGAGGCGTAGGGTTTAGGGGCATAGTCTGCATGGTTCAGCCCTGGGATTTTCGCACTTACACCCTGAGGGCAAGAAATATGGTCCAGATTCTAGAGTTCAGGCGTAGAATATCGGCTAGATTGCTAAGAGCCTCAAACGCTAACACTCTAAACCCTAAACCGCACATGTTCGTTCAGTTGCCCCTGTGCAGCTCGCAAGCTTCAAGTCTGAGGACGGTTTAGGTTATAGGGCTTAAGGAATAGGGTTTAGGGTATAGGATTTAGGGTATAAGGTTTTAGGGTATTGGGTATAGGGTTGAGGGTATAGAGCCTAAAGTTTGGTGCAAAGGTTTAGGGTATAGGGTATGGGTCATAGGGTTTAGGGTGTAGGGTATAGGGTTTAGGGTTCGAGGGCCAAGATACTGTAGTAGCCTAAATAGTTACCAACAGCATTGTGTCATTTTCCTGCTGTTACTATGGCATAGGGTACCTCAAAGGATATTGGCATATGTTGAAGCCCCTACACGCTAAACCCCCTTAACCCTAAACCCTAGACTCTCAACCCTAAGTTGACTGTCGGAACTGAAAGCCCCAAGATCAGGGTGGCTGGACCTTTGCTCCATGCATACAGCCTCCTAATGACAAGTCATGCCCCTACTTATGTATCAGGGTTTACGGTTTAGGGTTCAGGGTTTGGGGTTTAGGGCTTAGGGTTTTAGGGTTCCTTTACCTAAGGGTCCCAGTACTCAATACGTGAGTACTTGGGCCTTGGGTAATAGTGCTTGTCGTGCAGTTTTTTTGGAGAAGTATTTGATGATTGAGTACTTGGACCCTTAGGGATATACTCCCCCAAAACTCATGCAACAATGACTACAACATACTACAACCAGAGCCTTAATTAAGGACAAAATTATTGAGTGTTTGAATGTGCCGGGTTAAGAAATGGGTGCCTTAAGCCCTAAACCCTACGCACCCTAAACCTTAGCTGGACCCCCCACCCAGTAATAGCGACTGTGAGGGATAATGGTGATCATATCTGGGTTCTCTTATGTTCCTATCATGCCACTATTACAGGGTGGGGGATTCACCTAAACAAGGTCCGAAACCCGAAGCCCTGTAACCCGTAAACCCTAAACCCAGCAGGAAGCTCAGCTGTACGCCGCCCCGCAATGGCAAGAACCGCAGGCCTGGCGTAACCCCAAAATGCTAACCCCGAAAATCTTCACCCTGAACCTTATAAATCCTCGAGCCAAACCCTAAACTGAACTCTAAATACTAAACCCTGAAACCTATAAACCCTAAACCTTATAAACCCTAGAAGCCTACTGTAAACTCTACCCTCAAACACCTAAACCTTGAACCTTGTAACCCTAAAACCCTAAGCGCTTAACCCTAAATGCTGGACCCGAAAACACCCGAAAAATCCTAAACCCTACACTTCAAAACCCTAAACTCAAAACCCTAAAGCCCTAAACCCTTATATAACTATAAATCTTGAACATCATAAACGCTAAAACCCTAAAGCCTATAGGCCCTCGAACCCTAAGCGCTAAACCCTAACGCTGAACCTTATACACCCTAAAACCCTAAACCCTGGACCTTAAACCCCAAAACCCTAAACCCTGAACCTTAAACCACAAACGCTAAACCCTCAACACTGAAGCTTATCAGTCCCAAAGCGTAAACTCGACACCCTAAACTCTAAGCCCTACATCCTAAACCCTAAACTCTGCGCCTTAAAGACCTAAACCCAAAACCTAAACCCTAGAAACCCGAAAGCCCTACAGGCCCCAAAGCCTAAACTATAAATATTGATCCTTATCAACCCTAAAACCTTAAACTCTCAACCTTATAAACTCTAAAGCACTAAACTCTAAACCCTAAAGCCCTAAACCCTATACTCTGAACCCTCAAGCCCAAAACCCTAAACCCTAAACCGGGTTGGGGGCTTCAGACTTCCGAATACGGACCATCCTAACCTGATGTGGGTCCATGTATCCAACAAAAAGGGGCCTCTATACATGGGGGTTTAGGGTTTAGGGTGTAGGGCTGCTTAGGGTTTCGGGTTTCGGGCTTAGGGTTTAGGGTTTAGGACATTTATGGTTGAGGGACCAAGTAAGGTTGGGAGTTTCCCTAAATCACAGGCCTTGCTTTGACAAAATGATGGCTCTATCTATGGTCACAAGAATCAGGATACCATTCCTAAATCCTAAGTCGTAAACCCTATACGGCACAAATCTCAAACATTGTCCGTATATACTTCCTAAGACGGCGGGATCCTCTATGCGTGGTTATAAATTATAAAGATGTCTTTTCTTACAGGGGCTTAATAGGGAATAAGGGACTGCGATCCCCATATAATCCCTACATAATACATTCCCTTATTCCCTACTAAGCCCCAATTGGTTTTCTTCCTGGCCAGCTTCAGTTGCCATCAGCTAGGGCCCTGATTCCTAGGGTGTGTTTTGATTCTACTGGGTCTGTACCCTAATGGTCAACCGCAAGCCCTAAACCCTGAACCCCAAACCCTAAACCACGTACCCCCTGCCTCACTTGCAGGCTAATTTTTTTGACCATCAGCAATCCATCTGGGACGCCTGACCTGCCTAAAGCCTAAGCCTTCCATGCATGTTTAGCTAGGTACCCAAGTAGTACCCTTTTACCCTTTTTATTTGGGGTCTCCTTATTGAAGCTGAACAGGAGGAAAAAGGGTACCCTTATTAGTAAGGGGTTACTGGGGAACCTAGTTAGGTCTGAGGCTATTTCATCATTGGTTGCCTCACTACCCCCACCAACGTTCCTCCTTCATGAACATTAATTAGCCTTAGCGATCTCGAAACAAGCTACATTGAGGGGGATCCTGGGGTGGTAGGATATATGGGGAGGGGGTAGCAGGGCAACTTGCAAGTTCAGGTCGAGGTTGCGAGTGCAGGATTCGAATTCCTCCCTGGTCCGAATGCAAACCATAAGCACCGACATGTTGAAGCTCTTGAAATAAGCAAAAAGCCTCCCAACCCTAATCCCAGACCGCCAGGTCTGCATCCCTCAACCTAACTTATAGTCCATGTGCTGGATGACCTCCAGCTCTAGGTACTCCTTCCTTACCCGGACCGCCAAGGTATGTAGAATGATGCTTTTCTGTCTTTGGGGGGACGTTGGCCATGATTTTACCCGCTTTCGAGACACGAGTGTTGTTCCAGCGCTCACGGCCTACTATCTTGCAAGCAGAACATGGAGCCCCGCATAGGACCCTTTGAAACATTTCTGGCTTGCTGCCTGAAATATAAACCGAAAAACTCTAAACCCTACCCTATACCCTAAACTCTAAATCCTAAACTCTGAGCCCGCGGGCTTCGCCCCAGGCGCAGGTACCGGAGTGGCAGAATTTGGACTGGTGCGAGCATCTTGGCAATAAAGTACTAAGACAGACACACACACACACTCATATGTATACATTTGTGTGTATAATATACATATATATGTATTATAGCTATAGGGGGGGTTGGGGGGGGGTTTATTATTGCCAGGACTCCAGAGTATGTAAAGTAAGGGCCCTTATGGCTGTTATTATGGGTTTAGGGTCAGTATTTTACATCTCTTTGGGGTTTTGGTAGGGGAGGGACTCATGGCCGCATGGCTTGCGATACGGTATGTTTTGCAATGCGCCCATTCCTTCCCAAAATTTGTGGATTCCTGCTTAGGCTTAGGCCTGGGTTTTGGGGAAAGGGATATAGGGCTTAGGTCTTAAGGTTTATTACCATCACTTAGGGTTTGCGGGGGCGGACTTCTGATTTTTTTGAGCTTAAAATTTTGCATTTTTTGAATTCAGGAAATTTGGGAACCCCGAGTAATGGTATGCTTATACGGGTTTAAGGCTTTAGGGTTTAAGGTTTAGGGCCTAAAGCCTAAACCCTAAAATCTATAGGGTCTTTGGTTGGGTACTGCCCCCCTCAGTAACAGTTGGATAATGATGATAATATGGTTTTATATAGCCCTTTATAGGACCCCTAATATAGACTATTANNGGGGGGGGGGGGGGAGTACCCAAGTCTTTGGTTTGAACCTGTTGATAATTGGAATTCCCTTACACCCCTGGCAACTCGGGATTCAATCTAGTTAGACGGTACCGGAATGGTTAACTGGTAAGCAACTATGGCTATAGGGGTTATGAGGGCTTGTGATCAGAAATGCTAACCATTTGTCATCACGCAGCTAGTACCCCCAGCAGGCCATCTGGAGTTAATTGGCTTTGCATGTTTTGGGGTCTCGGGGTTCAGAAAGAAGCAAGGTTGTTGCGTTCAGGCTTTTGATTCTGGAGCCTGATCATGACGTCGCATGAAGCAAGCACGGCCCACGTGCTGAACTTATAAACATTAGTTACCTTCCTAGTATGTACATCAACATATATGAACACATGTCTATATCATGGATTGCCCAAGTACTCCTCTCTTAATTAGCCTTAATTTGCGAAAATACTTTGAAGTCGGGGAATCCCCAAGCATGTATCCGGAAATCCTAAACGCCAGACCCTAAACCCTAAACGACAAACCCCAAACGCTAAACCCTAAACCCTTAACCCAGAAAGCTTCAGGTGTGAACCCGACTGGCGCGAGCAGCCAGACTGGCGTGAGCCGCCGCGTTACGCACCCCAGGTCCGGTACTTCAGTAGGAGACGGTCAAGGTTTTAGGATTTAGGAGTTAAGGTTTACGGTTTAAGGTTCAGCGTTTTGGGTTTAGGGATCGGGGTTTAGGGTTTAGGGTGTAGGGCTTGGGGTTTAGGGTTTAGGGTTCAGGGCTTGTGGTTTGGGGTTTGGGGTTTTGGGGTTTAGGGTGTAGTGTTATTGGGGTTCGAGTTCAGGATTTAGGGTTGAGGGTTTAGGATGTCTGGGTTAGGGCGACGGGTTTAGGACAATTGGTGCACACATGTCACCCCATAATTTAGCTACAGTCCATTGGGTTATACCCAGTAGTAAAAGGGTTGAGACGAGTTGAAGGATTTGGAAGTTTTCTGTTCCCCACAACACGTTATTGTCTATTGTACAGGCTTTTACGAGGTGGCTGTAAACCCTAAACTCCCGTCACACCAGGGTTCCAGTAAGTATTAAATTTCAAGGCTTGTGAAGCTGCTTTGGTCGTTAATGTAGACCTATCATAGGGTTTCGGGTCATTTTTACAGCGGTTTTAGAAGACTAGTGTAATACATCCCGAACCATGTTAAGATCATTTTGCCTTCAACATACATGCAGTCCCTGCATGACACAAAGATGAACCCAGCATCCATCCAGCTTCCCCCTTGACTTCCATTTGGTCCTCCACGTTTTGAATTGTGACTGCTGGGTGCCACCACCAGAACACCAAGGAAGACCTGCAAGCCATGTCGACATTCACCCAGAAAGCCCAATGTCCCTTGATTAGGGAACCTACCCTAAATGATACTATAGCATCCCCCATATGATTTCATGTATCTTCCCTAATTGAGCGATATTGGGCCGTCTGGGTATTGTCGACAAGGCAGGCACAGGACTTTCGGAATAGGTGAGCTCCTGGAACGCTCTCATAGGACGAGCTACCCCGCATGAGAAGGGCACCATCCACGCGGGGCCGCGAATAAGCCCTAGATCCTAGACCCGAAGTCCTAAACCCTAAATCCTGAGCCCTACATCCCAAGCCCTAAATCCTAAACCCTTAACCAACTATAGTGTGACATCTATGCTTGCCCACGCTGCTCGTTGCTACACAGTACCCGCACAGCAGCCCCTTACCTGCGACGTCACCTCATGAGCTACCTTAGGGTTAAGGGTCCATGTGAGCCATAGTCTAAACTCCTTAAAGGGGGGACTATAAGGGATTATATAGGGGACTGCTATAGGGGATATTAAGGGGGATACTAGGAGTTTAGACTATAGCTCATGTAGGTACTATTTAAAGGGTTTAAGGCCCAATGTAGGTATTATTTATAGGGTTAGAGCCCCAGGGTAGGGTTAAGGGTTTAGGTTTAAGGGTTCAGGATTAGGGTTTTTATGGCGTCTTGTTGCACGGCAGCTGGCAACAGGTAGAAATGGCGCCCCGACACCCCCAGCGGTGTGGGGGGGATGGGCACGGCATATCTTGCGACGGCACATCTCTCTTCCCTAACCAACCAACTTTCCAAGAAACAGCGGCCCCGCCAGGGCCTCCACTTTTTTGGGGGCGCCCTTTCTGGCATGTGAATCACTGTCCTGCATACGGTTCAAGGCTCAAGTACTTCAGAAGGTCCCCTAAGAATCTACGCCACTTTCGATGGTAGTTCCGTTCGTGGAGACCGCCCAAGCCCCAAACCTTAAATCTTAACGTGGCACACGGGTCATCTCAGACCCAACTTCACTCATGTGCACTTTTTTGGCCCTGTTTGGGTTCAGGCCGTGCTTAGATCGTGTCTGACTCCAACTCATCTCAAGCATTTCTGCTCCGGGACACGGCTCATCCAACGGTCCGCTTGATGCTTTTGCTGCTTGCGTAGTCCCACACAATGCCACCTAAGCATGTGTTGGGCTTCCGGAACCACCAGCCATTAGGAAACCCCAGTTTTACTACTTCTGTGTTGCTGTTTCAGCACTTAAGCTGAATTACATCACGTGTCTTGTATAGATGATAGTTGACAGGGTTTTCTTACAATGGAACAAGATGAACTGACCCTGAGTTCCTCAAGACCATACAGAATCCCTACAACGATACAGTTTGTGTTTCGTTCTGCACAGTTCGTTCTGTTGATTCTCCATTATTCCACCCCTAAACTCGACACTCCAGATACAAGATACTGATATCTACGTATTCGTTCTGCACAGTTCGTTCTGTTGATTCTCCACTATTCCACCCCTAAACTCGACACTCCAGATACAAGATACTGATATCTACGTAGCCCTACCTTCAGTTCCCTACTCCAAACATAACATAATAAACCCTGAAATCCTAAAACCCGAACAAAAGTATCCGGTCCTCGACAGGTCCCGTTTCATGCCCAGCAGACCTTCAAACCTCCACGGCAGGCCCATTCGGTTTTTTAGGGGTTACCTAGGGTGTTCGGGGTTTAGGATTTATAAGTCTTAGGACGGCTTAGGATATAGGATCTAAGGCTCAGGGCTTGTGATGCAGAATTTAGGGTTTAGGACGTGGGCTTTAGGGCTTAGGGCGTAGGGTTTAGTAAATTTAGGGTTTGAGGTTAAGGGAGGGGCATGTACTATAAGGATATTACCCTGATAATGGAAAATCAGATGCAAAAGAAGAAGCAACATGACATGGAAACTGTGGTTTACGTAGGGGTTATTTAACTTGCTCTGGTAATCAGGGAAACAAAATGGAATGTAGTGTATAATACGAGGCACTATAAAAGGAATACTCTAAGGGCCCACTCTTTCTATCCTTGTAAACCGGAGGTAGGCCCCTGGGAGGCGCCTAGCGCCGCCCACCATCGAAGGTGGGCGGCCCATGCCATGAGTTTAGGGTATAGGGTTTAGGCTTTATGGCCCAATGATGTTTTGCGCCTCCACTGAGCCGCAGCATGTAGAATGTCCAGTGGGCTTACACTTGTGGAGCAGTTCGGGGCTAGGTGACAAGACTTGAATTTGGGGAGTAGGACCGTATTGTCCCCAGATCTTGGAATCCCGTTGACAGTTGTCAATCTTGCCCGACCTTCACGACCTTAACCCGTAAGCCCTAAGCCCTCAACCCTCACCTAAGTCTGGACCTAAGTATGATGTACCACCTCCATTCCAAGGGTTCAGGCACAGTGGGTCATGAAGGATTTGGTTCATCAACGGTATGTACCTCAAAACTCTATCGTGCCCTAAGGGTCCAAGTACCCAAATAGAGGGGCTTAAGTAGCTAAATATCATACTCTGGATAGTTTTGGGGCAGTTGGATCCTTTTACCCCTAAGGGTCCACGTACTCAATAATTAGGTACTTAGGTTTTGGGTAATAGTAAGTGTAGTACAGGCTTTGGGCAAGTATATGAATATTGGGTACTTGGACCCTTAGGGTACTTGATACACAGAGACAATGAAGCTGTGCTCTGAGTCTGAAGGCGGAAAAGTACAGGTGATGCGGGACATTTCCAACTCTAAGGGTCCAAAAACCCAAATAATAGGGTTTTTAGGGCCCCAATACTATAATATTCATGGTACTTAGGCCCTAAAACCTTGTTATTTGGGTCCTTGGACCCTTGGGGCAACTCAGGTTCCACAAGGAGAGTATTTTTTCAAGAGAAACTACATTGGGTCCCAGTCTTTGGAGAACTCCCCCCCCATTCGTAAGCTTTGATCCGCCCTAAACCCTAAACCCCTGACTTACCTCGCATGGAGCCCTTGCGTCCGCGTTTGAACCTTTCAAGCTCACCCCTATGCATGCAAAACCACCCTGCCTCAGACAGTCTCAATCCCCAAAGCCGTAAACCTTAAGCCCGAGCCTCTAAACCTTCACATCGTAAACCTAGCCATCCGCTACAACTCCTTCACTAGAGGCCAAGTAGGGAATTCCAGAATTCATAGCCCTAAATAACCTAAACCCTAAAACCCCCATTCCGGTAAGAGTGGCCCACTCCAATGAGTCCAGGCGCCGCGTAGTCGACCTCGGAGGAAGGCCTGAAGACGGGAGAACGGGAACCAAATACATGTATGCATGGAACCCCCATCAGGGCCCCTACAAAGAACATTGTCCTTTTAACTGAGGGTCTTTATTCCCAAAAGGGTTAAACCCTAAATCCTAAACCCTAAAATCCATACCTGGAATGTTTTCCTGTGGGGCTGACGAGAATTGGATGCTGATCGCGTGCGTGCCTGGGTTGGTTTCCGAGCTCTGGAGTGGAGTAGGGTGTATAAGCTTAAGGTTTTGGGGTTCAGCTGCAGCATCCTTAACTCCTAAACCCCTAAACCCTAAAACACTAAACCCTAAAACCCTACATGAAGGGCGTTCAAGCAAGGACTTCGGAACTTTGCGTTGCGAGTTTAGGCGCCCAAGATTGTTTAGCTATGGCATCCTCTAGGGGCTCCAGTTGCTAAAACAATGGGTTCTATATATATATATATGTACATATTTGTAACCTCTAACCCCAATTACCTACAGTTTAATAGTGATTACCCCTTAAGTAGTAGGTATAACCTATAAAGCTCTAGCTAATTGGGGTCACAGGTATATATCCTATAGTTACACAGCCCAGTGATCTACTATTTAGGTAACTGGGGGCCCTAGAAATCTATCTACTAACACGTTGGCCTTGCCTGGCTTTTCAAAAACGGCATATAATGCCAGCATGGTTTGTTAGAGGTCACCAGGAGTTTGGGGGAAGTGCAATGCGGACCGTAGGAAGAACTCCCTTCGCCAAGCTTGAAAACAAGTTCCTTTCCCTCCTAAGCATCCCTAAGCCCCAAAAGCCCTGGGTTTAGGGTTTACCTAAACCCTATAGCCTATAGTAGTCAAAGTTTGTTGGGACACATAGCCGAGAACAGCAGGCGGCAGTTGCTTAAGAGGGTTTAGGTTTCATGATTCAGGGTTTTTAGGCTTAGTTAAGCCCTAAGCCCTAGCCCGAGATCCTAAACCCTAAACCTAAAGCCCTAAACCCTAAATCCTATACATCCTAAACATGTGGAAGGGTCTTTGGCAAACCTACCTCTTACGCCCAAGTCACTCACCATCCTCAATCCCCAACCCGCTACGTTGGTTTAGGGTTTAGGGTTGCATCACTCCACATCCCAAGCCCTAAGTCCTACGAGGAAGTCCCGCAGCCTATACCTTGGCTTTACGTTCCGCTGCTGGCAGCTTTACAACCCAAAGTAAGTGGTGAATGTCAGCTGTAAACACGGAGCCCTGGCGCCATAAACTCAAACCTCATGAAGCAAGATCCCAAAACCTTAGCCATAAACTCTAAACCCTGAACCCTCAACCCAAAAACCCTGTAGTGGGCACAGGGTCATGATGATAGCTGTGGACATTGCCTTTTCTGCGGCACGTGTACCTGCTTTACGCCGGGTTCCTGGGGGGCTTCGAGCTAGTATTCCTCCAACATCCACGTGGTTTAGGGTTCAGGGTTTAAAATTCAGGGAGTTCAGCGTTGGGGGGTTGACATTGTGTTAATTCTCATGATTTTGTATACTGTTCTCACGACTACGAGTATGATGCCTACTGCTACTACCGTTTAGGTTTCAGGGTTGACTGGTTTTAAGGCCCTCTTTCCTGTCTGTGGGAGATGCTAAGTTTCATGGGTACTTGGTGGCTTCCCAAGCTGTGGGGGGGTCCCCAAAAATAGACCCCAAAACAGTATAGTCCTCACTATAGGGACCCCCAGAAGGCTATGTACACGTAAATTTTGGGAAACCCTCAAGTATCAAGGCACAGGATTTACCTCGGACAACCTCGGAGTACTGGCTGAAATTTGGGAGTTTCTCGGTACCACTTCCTCAAGACTTGCAAGAATGACCTGCAATCCGCCCTAGTCCAAACCACAATCCGCCCTAGTCCAACTCAAGCGAACCCCAAGATTCCAAGGACCCAAATATTGGGGTTTTAGGGCCCAAATATTCTGATATTAGTGGTATTTGGTCCCTAAAACCCTATTATTTGGGTCCTTGGACCCTTAGGGGAAGGTAAAAGCATCCTGTGGGTAGCGATCTCTTGGAGACTTTTACCTGAGTAGTATTTTAGAGCTATGGTACCCATCATAGAGTGAGATGCTATCCTCCTTTTGGGGTATAGTATTTTATATAAGGAATATAATCTTACTAGGTTCAACCACCAAAAAAACACTACTCACCTGAGTACCTGCAAAACACTTTCCTCTGTTAGCAAGAACTGATGGAATGAATCCTTATAGTGGCCCGTACCTAACCCGACATAATGTAGTGGCGATTTGTAGTTGTAGGCTCTGGGATTTAAAAGCCCCGCGAGCCAAGATGTGAATGGCGCCAAGTCTAAAGTCAACACGCTCAGGCCTTGAAATCCTAAACCCAGAGCCCTGGACCCTACCCTAGGGATCCAAGTATACAGATAATACCAACATTGGGCCCTAAAGTCTGTAAGCGTTACCTACATTGGGCTATTTAGATCCCTGGGCTAGTTTACCCTAAGGGTCCAAGTACCCAATGCCAATAATCATATACTTACCCAAAACCAGTACTATTACCCGAATCCCAAGTACCTAAATATTGGGTATTTGAACCCTAAACCCCAAACCCTAAACCCTAAACACTAAGCCCTAAACCCCACATATTCCTTTGAAGGGACCCAATTAGGGTTAGGGCTTAGGGAACCCCGCCTCTAACTTGGGACACCTCATGCCATCCTTCCCAGCCTCCGTATAATTGTTAAGAGGATCGTACGTTGTGTCCATTTCCTGCTCCATGACCTGAGCCCGAACCCTACAGGTTTTAGGGTTTAGGGGTTAGAGGCTTAGGGTTTAGGGTTGCGGGCTTAGGTTTTAGGGTTGAGGGTTTAGTGTGTTGGGTTTAGGATTTTGGGTTTAGAGTTTAGTGTTGTATGTTCTTTTCCACCCCTTCTTTTCCTTTTCCCAACCAGGAAGCCATGTCGAAGGAAGCCAAGTTATAGCCAGGCAGCATTTGTCCCTTAGAATTGCGATTATATAGGTAACATGGGTCTAGGATCTAAGGGTTTAGGGTTTAAGGGTTTAGGGTTGAGTTTCGCAAGATACCTGCGACAAGCTATCATGCCCCCGCCCCTTACAAGGTTCATTTTGGGTTAGGCCCTCGCGCAGTAGTTGTATAGTAGGATTGTATAGGAGTTTACCGCATGAATCCCTATATACTCCCTTATATAAGGACCCTGTCATCCCCTTACAATCCCTAGAATCCTAGAATCCCTATGTTTCTTGAACATCCTTATACGTATATGTATATATATATATACAGATATAGATACCCTGACTCTAAGCCCTGAACCCTAAACCCTAAGCGCTGGGTCAGGAACACAGGCATCTATCGCCGGCCTGCCTCCACTCCAGCAATGCGCGGGAGGGCTCAGCTGATGGGGGTTTAGGTTTTATCGTTTTGGGGTTGTGTGGGGCGCCTTTAGGATTGGAGGATCCTTCCCTCCTTAGATGGAATCTTTCAGGGGCTTTCCTATAAGAGGACCCCAAAAAATCCAACTCCCTAAGACCTCCCTGAGACCTCCTCATAGTCCCCCTTAAGTAGATAGAATATGGCTTTGGGTATATTATAATAAGATCCCCATAAACCCCATATTCTATCTACTTAAGGGGGACTATAAACGTGGGCCACCCCGCATATGGGGTCCTCTTAGAGATCCTTTCTCCAAAGCTTCCAAATAACCCGAAACCCTAAATCCTGAACCCGAAGCCCCTAAACCCTACACGACTAAACCCTAAACCCCCAAACCCTAAACCCGCAGACCCTAAACCCTAAACAACTGTAGCTTTGGATTTTGGGCAATTGACATTTTAGGATTCACAGCGAGCAAGTGTTTGCCTTTTGTGCGTGGTCTCTGAGATTTCACGTTGCAGGGTATGGCTTCGGGGTCAGGGTAACTGTGAACCCTAAATCCCAAACACCGGGCCTTGGGGCTACAGATCTTTCAACATATTGTTGATGCCGGAGACTTTGCACCACCTGGGGCCCATGCACTACTGTAAGTATCAGGTCGGAAGCCTAAACCCCCTCAACCACATACCCTGCCACCTTAATTTGAAGGGGTGGTTGATGTCCGAGAGTTCTCAGGGTACGGTTCTTGTACGCATAGGCGGTGTGTGTTTTTAAGTCCCTGAAGATATTGAGTGGAAGGTGACAATGGACTGGGTTTGAAGAAGCCCGAAATGTCCATCTTGACATGTCTGTGTAGGATGTGTATTTCGTCCCACTGGGCACAGTGTTGTTGCGTGAGGGTTCCCGATATACTGATAACAGTTCAAAATGGCTGTGCTGCAGCCCATTTTCCTGCCTTCCAAATTCACAGAGGAAGCCGTGACAGGGAAACATGAACATCAACGACTAAATGGTGCTGGTGGCATGCATGTGGGAAATGAGTGCGGAAATTTACGTGAAGCATCCATGCCCAAACAAAGATAACGTTCATTAGTTCTCAGACTCCTTTCTCGCTAAGACGATACTATCAGATCTGTCAGGATTTTTGCTAGATTTTCCAGAGGTGTTCTATCGAGCTGTTCATTCTTTGGCTGTGGCGACGGCACATTTGGCCGTGCGTGCCATCGGAAGCTTCCTTAGCCATGCTAGTCTGAAGATGGATGTATTGGTAATTGATGCTGTGTCGACGAGAGGATGGCCGGAATGGGGGTCGGAAATATTTCACGATGCTCAGCACCGATTCATCCCCGCAAGGTGGCCTGGATTACATGATGACGCTGGAGGACCGTGTTACGAGAGAAGCAGCAGGCAACTTGATGCTTGTGGGAGACAACAGTAATGCTATCCTGCAGTGGTCTCGTCAGCAAGGGTTCAGACGACGCAGCTGCATTGGCGATCGTGGGAAGCGGAAGCAGTAAACCACCCGGCCAATTCGAAGCTATTTTTCACCGGGTCAGACCATTGTGCAGAACCTTCGGGTATGAAAGCCTTAGTCGGGGATTTGAAGTAACGTTTTCAAGGCTTTTAAAGTTAATTCAACGTCCTAGGGCTTCAACATCCTAAGGCTCTTCTTTTGGTAGGGGCCAGGGAGTAGGGCTCTACCTCGTTTGCAACACGCCATATATTATGACTAGTCCTTATTCTTGGGGCCCCAGGAAAGATACCCCTAATATTGGGAACCTTCCATTTTTTCCATCAACTGTGCATTTGTGCTACCAGGGTTCCCGCCGGTAAAGGCTTTCCAGGCCCGCAGTGGACGGTTGGGGTTTAAAAAAGTACCTGGGACCCCAAAGTAGGTAACATAATAGCCCTAAACCCCTAAAGATAGCCTAAAAGGAAATCATTCTACATACTTTTGGGGTTCAGGTAGGGTTGAGGGCTTAGGGTTCCCTAAGGGTCCAATTACCTAACTATCATATACTCACCCAAAACCTGTACTATAATTCCTATTACCCTAAACCCAAGTACCCAACCATTGGGTACTTGGACCCGCTGGGGGTAGAAGCTTGTGGACAAAGATCCCAAGCCAAGAAGGCCGACCCCGATCGGCCAACGATGTTCAGAGAGCTGCAGGCGGAGTTTAGGGTTTGGGCTTTAGGGTCTAGGTCCAAACATAGGCTCTATAGGATTCTTGAGAAGGCCATTTCCCGGTTTGCGGGTCCTCAGTTCTTTATAGCAACGAGTTAGACTCAAAAAGGTGACCTTTTCTTACACTCCCGGAAACTAACATGGAAACCCAAAAAGGGCCCCATAAAGACTATAGTCCTTCTAAAAGGGGATTCTAGGGGTTTCCATGTTAGTTTGGGGGAGTGTAGTCCCTGGTTAGTGGGGATCCTTGGTTTAGGGTTGTAGTATTGGTTTCGTGTTTTCATGTCTGGGAGTTTCCCAGGATTCAGTATCCCTTTCTGGGGATCCCAAAAAATTAAAGGGGGACCCCAACTGTGAAAGGGGAAATCTTGCTCCATTTAAAGTCCGCAAACTCATGCAAGTGCCGGTATTTTGAGGGACTCCACTTGATCAGGTGGTGCAATATTTCCTCCATCCAGACCATTTATGGGAACATGATGTGCTAGTATTGCGTTCAGGGGCTTTGCTTTTAGGATTCTGGATTTCGGAGTGGGCCCTTAAGCCTAAACCTAGACAGTCTAGGGTTGAGGGCTCGCATTCAGGGTTTTTACATTTGTGCCACTTTTTGCCCTGAATACTTATTGAAGCTCAACATCATTTATTGGTATTGACTTAGGCCCCTGTAAAGTAAACTCTAGCTTAAACCCTCAACCCTATACTTGCTAAGCTCCAAGACCCTCCACCCTGAACCTTATTTGAACGTTACATCCTAAGCGCTAAGCCCCAAACGCCATCTACTGACTAAGTCCCCAAACCAACGCAATTAAGTATGCCCCAAGACCATCCTAGTCACTTTAATTGGGGATATGTCGCCCTTAATAGTGGGTACTGGAGCCTAATAGAGGGTAGGAGGACGTCTAGGCCCATTCTTGAAGGTGCAAGGGTGCCTCGACACAGAGCGGCCCTGGCTGAGAATGCGCCAGGAGGGGTTTTAGGGTTTCCGGGGTTTCCGGTTTGGGGCTTTTGGGTTTACGATGCAGGGATGGGCCCACACCCAGCACTGGTGGAATTATAGTGATCTACAGGGACCCTAGTATGATTACCATTATTCCTTGTGGTCGCTCGACAGTCCAAGTAGGGCCCAGGGGTGTATAAGGGGTTCATAAGGGGGTTTGGTGGTTCAGGGTTTTGAAATTTACGGCTTAGGGTTCCGGGTTTAGGGGTTTAGGGTCCAGGGTTTGGGGGTGACATACGAACCCCAGTATCACAGTATGCCGGGCAACTTTGGACCTTAATCGAACAGGTGGTTTGCATACATAAGTTTTTGACAGAGGGCCTTACTTCTAGTTGGACCGCCAAAGAGGATTCCACCTTAAGGGTTTAGGGTTGGGGCTTAGGGACAAAGTCGTTTGTTGTGTTGTGCGCATCAGCTCCAGTAATCATGGTTGGTATACCTAGGCCGTACAAGAGTTTACTCCAAAACTATTTTGAAGTCTGAACTTGGTATCCCTCAACCTATACACCAAAATCTCCTTGAAGCTTCTGCACTGTGATCCAGGTCCTGCTCCTGAACCCTGGGGTTTGCACCCTAGCAGTTAAGCTTTTGGGTGTAGGTTTTAGGGTTTAACCCTGAAACCTAACCCTTATGGATCCTGACCTCACGCCCGGTACACGAAACTCTGAACCCTGACCCCTGATCCAACCTGAAGCTTTTCTCAGGACAGCCTTACAACTGGGGCTATAACCTGACTTATATTTGGAGTGGCCTATATAAGGCCATTTGGAGGGGTTAGGAGTAAGGTGTAATTTTTTCTTTTAGAAGTAGCTACTACTTGAGTCCCATGAACCCCAAACCCTGAACCCTATATCCCGAAATATCCCTATGAGACATCCCTATAGATCCCTGTAGCCTTGAACCCTAAATCCCTATACATCCCTATAGATCCCTCTAACCCTAACCTCTAAACCCAAACCTTAAACCCTGAACCTAAACCTTAAACCCTAAACCCTGAACAACCTGAAATCTGATATACCTAAGCCCCAACCCTAAACCCCAAGAGTATGTAAGATAATAGCCTTAAACCCCTATAACTAGCCTAAAAGGCAATTATTCTACATACTTTTGGGGTTCAGGAACCCTGAGCCCTGAACAACTTAAACCCTATACCCTAAACCCCAACCCCAACCCTTAACCCTAAACCTAAACCCCAAACCATGAACCCTAACTCGGGCGAAGCAGGCCCAGGCGTCTGGCAGGGCCAACCTCGTCGAGTTACGCCGCCCCAGGCGGATCTGCCAAATGGGCTCGCCATGCACGGTGTAGGATGATATGGGGGCTTTCCCAAAATTGGGGGTACCATTTTGGGGGTCCCAATAATAAGGACTAGAGTATTTTGGGGTCTATATTGGGGTCCCCTCATTTTGGGAAACTACCTTCAAGGTTTCAGTTTAGGGTGGGTTTAGGGTTTAGGGTTTGGGGTTCAGGGTTTAGGGGTTGGGGTTGGGTTTTGGGGGGGGTTTTAGGGTTTAGTTCAGGATTTGAGGGTTCAGGGTTGAGGGTTTGGGGATGAGACAGGGGTATATAGGGCCCTTTACGGCAAAATGTCGGGCATATGCACGGGTATATTATGGGACGATACAGTATGCTTCAGTTTAAGTTTTAAGTAGGCAGGCTTGCCCGAATGGATATGGAACCGCGCAAGCGGACGGACTAGGGCTACTGTCGTGCAAGCCGTTTAGGGTTTAGGAGTTGAGGGTTCAGGGTTGAAGGTGCCAAAGGGACCCTAGACCTAAACTAAAGAGGACCCTAATGTAATCCTTATTATCCATAATAGTCACTATTACTGGGTTGGGGGTCCACCTAAGACATGGCCTTGAATAAGTGCTTTCTGTCAGGTACAGCTAGGTTTAGGGGTTTAGTGGCTTAGCAGCCTAGCAGGGACCATAGGGTGTGTGATTCTGGGCCTGACAGGTTGTCCTGAGCTGCTGTCCATGATTCTGATGATTCGATGTCGTATGAACCCAGGGTTTAGGGTTTAGGGTTTACACTATGTCCCCCATGTTGACGACTTTACATTAGTATTACATGCATGTGCAAGCGGCTAAAGCAAGCAGGGTGCTAACGGAGCCATACTAAACGACATGCTCAGTGTGAGTTCTTGAAGTGACTTCAGGACTCTCCCGTCTTGAGCCCTGAGCCCTAAATCCTTAAACCCTAAACTCTAAACGACCAAAGGGGCTATATAGGGTTTAGGATTTAGG
>CAJNIZ010040613.1:3931-19676 GCA_905231905.1 Symbiodinium pilosum
GGGTTTAGGGTTTAGAAAATGGAAAATGACATGGAAACTGGGCTTATATAGGTATTATGGGGGTTACATAGGGTATTCTGGGGGTTATATAGGGTATTATGGGGGTTATATAGGGTATTATGGGGGTTATAGTCTAAACTCCTAGTGTAGTATAGCATGACATTTCAGCCTGCTTCCTGAGGGTTTTTGAAGAAGCTGTCAGGCTGTTCTGGGGAGCATTTGTTTGGGGGATTGCTGTTGAGCTTAATTCAAGCTACTATGTTGGGGAAACCTTTTTTTGATGCTATATATGCGAATTATGGTAACTTAATTTAAGTTCCTCAACACCAACCCAGTTCGGGGAGACAGCACTTCCTACTCAGAAAGAGTTAGTAAATCATGAAAGTACCACCCGTAGAGCCAGAACCATGGTAAAAATGCGGATAGTAACCTGAAGCACTGAACACCTACATCCTAAGCTGCCAGTACTACGACGATCGCCAAGCGAACAGCATCAGTGCTCAAAGCGCTTCTTCAGGGCTCATCTGATGGTCTGCCCCCCCACCAGGGTCCAAGTACCAAATATTGGTGGCTTTAGGTACCCTAAAGGCTTTTATTGAGTACTTGGACCCTTAGGGTCTAACAGCAAAAGCAGGCATTAGAAGACCAGTACGCCGAAGTGGCCCTAAGCCCTACCCAGACCCTCCAATGCCACACCCTTAAAGGTATATGCGGTTTAGGGTTGAGGCTCTAGTAGTAAAACCCTCAATGCTAGTTTCCAAGGAGGGCGCCCTCAAAGATAGCCCAAATAGCTCCTGTCAAGGATTTTGGGAACCAATCACCTCCCCGGTGCAAAATATCTCTTACCTCCCTTCAATGAATGATATCCGTAAGCACAAGTTCCTGGAGAGAACATGTTATTTTCGGGGGGTGGGGGGGGGGGTTCATATCAGAAGGGAGAGTTTTACAACCTTCCTAGACCCTACATCCTGAACTTTGAACCTTACACCCGAAAAGGCTATGCATACCTCGCCAAATCAACATAGAATCCCATATAGACCCCTTTGGAAAGGGCCATAGTCTATGCAGGCTCTCTTTTCGTGTCCATGCTAATTAATTTGACGGAGGGTCGGAAAGTGGAAGCAGGCTGATCCGGATGAGTGCCTGGAACCCTGGGGAGGCAGTGGGATTGGGGCAAATTGGCATGTCAGCGGCGGGCTGCAAGGGCTCCAGGGCTTACTAAACCCTAAGCCCTAAACCCTAAACCCTAAACCTTTAGGGTTAGGCTGCAAGGCTCGAGGTTTAGGCTGTGTTGAGGCTTTAAGGTAGTGGGTGTGCTTCAAGGGTGCCTTCACGCTGGCACGGGAGCATCGGGGAGTACCATGGAGGATTAAGTGGTATTGATGTCCATGGGGTTGTAGTTTTACATAAAGGGGGGTGCGATAGGACAAGATTAGATCCACAGAGTTCGGATGCAGTGTATCGGATTCGGTATTCAAGCGTTCTGGTTCGGGTGAATGCTTTGGTTTGTAAGGTTGGACATGATGTTTGGATTGTGGCAATTGGGACCTTCTGGGCTTGGCGGTCTCGCGTTCGCAAGACCCTAAACCCTAAGCCCTAATTAAACCCTAAACCCTAATTAAGCCCTAAGCCCTAAACCCTAAACCATCCCTAAACCCTAAGCCCTAAAACCCTAAGCCATCCCTAAACCCTAAGGCCCGAAGCCTTGCGACCCTAAACCCGGAACTCCTAGAGCCTTGAACCCTATGGTTACTTGGAGGTCCATTGTACTTATAACCTACTTAGTAACTGTAGTTATAACTACAGTTACCCCATATATAATTGGGCTATTAACTACCGTTTGGTAAGTAGGTTATAAGTACCATGGACCTCCAAGTAGAAGTATGGGCACCCGATATGGGCCCTTAGGCCTTTTAGGGGGATTCTAGGGGACCCCTTAAGGGTACACAGACGGTATATAGTAGGTATGGTTTAGGGTTTAGGGTTTAGGGGATTTCAGGGTTCAGGGTTTTTATCAGGGGCCCATGGTTTCAGCCTTAGATGAGCCCCTAAACCCTAAACCCTAAACCCTAAACCCTAGACCCTAAACCCTAAACCTAAACTGTATTTAGCGCGATTGACAGGGGTGCAGGCCTCGCTAGCCATGCTGCGGAAGCTCAAGCTCAAGAAAGACTGGCAGTTTCAAGCCTTTGCTAAGGGGAAGTTTAGGGTTTAGGGGTTTAGGGTTTAGGGTTTTGGTTTTTAGGGTTTAGGGTTTTAGGGTTTAGGGTTTAGGGTTTGCGATTATTTGGCTGGCATGCAGGGATGTGAAGGCATTCGGCGTTAGGGGGCTCAGTCTTTAGGGGATTATTGTGTAGCAGGCTTTGGCCTGTAGGAGTTTCGGCTTTTCGGGTATGCGTAGTGTTGAGGTGTTTAGGGTGTACCTAGATCCTCCAATGTATCACCCTTTTGGTAGTCCTAGTCAGAATCCTAAACAATAAAACATGCCAAGCCCCAACATCTCCCTAAATGGCCCCTCAACCCGACCGAGCCATGCCAGAAAGTTCGTTGGGGTACCACGCCTGACTCCCAACTGTAAGCCCTCAGCCCTAAACCCTGTTCCTTCTGGTGTTGAAGAAATCGCCTGAAAATTTTGCTGCAGAGTATAGGAGATCCAGTATACCCCATGCTAAGTATTTGGGATTTCATGTTTAGGGCACCTAAACCCTAAACCCCAAACCCTAAACCTTATAGGTTTAGAGTTCAGGGTTGGCTTCGGCGGGAGTGCTGGGGGCACCCAACACAGACTTCCATGCAGGGTTCCCAGACGATTTTGCCAAGCAGCTCATGTAAGCGATAGTCTAAGCTCCTTAAAGGGGGTTATATAGGGGACTACTATAGGGGTTATTAGGGGGGATACTCGGAGTTTAGACTTTAGCTTATGCGTTTAAAGGTGCTGTCCAACACAGTGGATGTTAAATGTAGCCCTAGACTCTGAAAGCCCAAGCTCTAGGACCCTAAACCCTGAACCCTACAACCCTAAACCCTGAACCCTACAACCCTAAACCCTGAATCCCTAAACCCTAAACCCTAAACCCTAGAACCCTACAATTGTGCCTAGCGCACCGGTGGAGCAGTGATGCCAGTAGCAGATGCAGAGGCTTCCTCAAACCCCTCTGCACTCTGTTGATCAGAACTGGGTTGCGTTCCTTAATCTAACTTAACATAAAAAGCGTATATAGGGTTTAGGGTGTAAGTTTCCATTATAGGGTTATTTTCGTAGATAATCAGGCTTCCTTGTACAAGTTTAGAGAAAAGAGCTTGGCTTCCAGAGCGGCAGCTAGAGCTACTTAAACAAATCCAGCACCATGCGCCGAGACTCTGGAGACGGGGCAGGTTCTGGGACGCCTGTAACCAAGAGTATAGGGTTTAGGGTTTTGGGGTTTAGGGTTTTAGGGTTTTAGGATTTTGGTTTTTGGGGTTGTAGGATTGTAGGTCTAGGGTTTAGGCTTTTAGGGTTATAGGATGTAGGGTTTTAGGTGGCTTATACGGAGCTTGTTTGTATAAATGTATAAACGCATGTACAGATGATAAAACAAAGGGGTTTGTAGGAACTACAGTGAGTCTGCAGGGTTGCCAAGACCCCCAAAGCCCCAGACACCCTAAACCTTAAGCCCTAAACCCTAAACCCAAATGGAGTTGGGGCCTTACGGATTTATGACCTGGAGCAAGCGTTTCTAAGAGAGTGGCTCTAGGTTGAGATTGGTTTGCTTGCCCCCTCGTATTTTGTTTAGGGTTTAGGGTCTAGGGTTTAGGGCGTAGGGTTTAGGGCTTAGGGTTTAGGGTGTGAAAAATCGGTTATAGGGGTACACGAGCTTGACTAGCGGGCAAGCTATTCTGAGATCCGTGGCTTCATACCTGGCTCCAAACACGGCTTAGAGCTTAGGGTTTAGGGATTTGGGGTTTAAGGCTTAGAGTTTAGGGTTTAGGGTCTGGAGTTTAGGGTTTAGTGTTCAGGGTTGAGTATTCAGGACTTAGGGTTTGGGACTCAGGGTTTAGGGTTTAGGGTTGAGAACCTGAAAAGGAGCTGTTATAAACTGCCATGCTGTCAAAGAGGGCTGTATAAGGTTCCGTGCAAATTTGTTTGCTACAGCCTTATTTGAAGGTTTCTGCGTCCAGGAAAATATTCAGTCACACCCCAAGTTCTCCCTACACCCTACACCCCTAAACCTTACATGATTCCCTCAGGATTGGGGTATGAGCATGTAGGTACGGGCTGAAGCTTGGCCGGCCCCTGGGGGCTAGTGTTGGGAATTCAGGGTTTTAGGTTTTAGGGTTTTAGGGGGTTTAGGGTTTCAGGGTAATAAGGTTATAGGCTTGTAAGGGTTCAGGGTTTGAGGGTTTTAGGGTTTAGGGTTTGGGGTGTAGGGATTAGGGTTTTAGATTTGCAGGGTTTAGGGTCCAGGATCTTGTTCCAGGCGTTCCAAGGGCTTCTTTTTCTGCAACGGCCAGAGGTTGTAAAGGGCCTCGGGCACTGGCAGTTCAGCGCCTGCCGGCGTACCTTGGAGATCGCGGCGTGGACAAAAGTGGGAGTTGAGGCAAGACTTTAGCGTTGTTGGCCAGGTTTGGGTTTAGGTTTTAGTGTTCAGGGTTTAGGGCTTAGGGGCTTTAGGGTTCAGGGTTTAGGGGTTAGGGTTCAGGGCTCAGGGTGTAGGGTTCAGGGTTCAGGGTGTAGGGTTTGGGGTTCAGGGTTTGTGGTGCCCCCTGACGGCAAACATTTCTACTCCCGCTTATACATGGGGGTTGCAAAGCTCGGGATTCTTTTTTCGCGGTCCCTATGATAATGATTATAGTACTCTCTGGTAATGTAGACCCCTGATTAATAAACCCCCTCCTTTTAAGGGCCTTAATATCAGGATCACTATTATAATCCCTATTAAGGGGAGGGGGTTTGTTAATCCTGGGTCTACATTATACAGAGGGCTCTGCTTTTCAATGCGTTTGCATCAGTGCGTCCTGGGATCATCTTCTCTGTTTAGAGGACCACTCGTGGTCAAAACAAAGGAAAGGGTGGTCACAGGCAGACATGCGTAAGTTCAGACTACTTGCAGCCCACTATGCAGACACGAGACAAATAGTTAGTTTTGTGGGAAATAGGGCTTCAGTCTCGGAAGACTACGCGTTTTGGTGATCTAGTCGTTAGCTAGCCCTCTACCTGCCCAATCTTCGGAAGGGTACCTGGGCAAGACATCTGCTTGCAGGGCTTGGGTGCTACATGGGGTTTCCGGAAATCGGTGGTCCCTTTTTGGTGGGCTCCTCTAATCAGCATTGCAGTAGTTGGGGCTAGAAAAGCAGCTCACATTTGTGAATCTGTCAGTTGAAGCCCTAATAGGGTTTAGTGTTCAGGATTTAGGGTTTAGGCCTTTGGGGGTTGAGGCTTTAGCGTTAGGAATCAAACCTCGTAAGGTTTTAGGTTGGGATAGGTTCCCAAATTTACGTCTCAGAGTCCTTACTGGAGCTCAAGAACCCTTGAAAACCCACATATAATCCTTTATGATCTGTTTTGATCCCTATATACTCCTTGCATAATCCTATCCATAGTGGCCTTCGGGTTCCCCACTGAGAAATTATCAAAGGATTTGTTTACACTCGTATAATGCAGTCAGAAAAAAGTCAGAAAAAAGTTTTGGGATACTTATTAACTTCCGGTATATGAAGCTTCTTGCAGGTCCTTACGTAATCCAAGCTTTCATGTCATTTCCCATGTCCTTTTCATTTTGTCATGCAGGCTTCTATGTTACCCGATACACCCCTATGTGATCCCTAGGCTTCTTCATATACGGGTCCCTGCACTACCTGCACCGGCTCACTCGGAGCATCAATTTTGGGTTGGCAGGTTCCTTCCTTGGGTTTAGGGTTGAGGGTGTAAGGTTTATGTAAGGTTTAGGGTTTAGTATAGTGCCCCTATAATGAGATGGAAACGGGGATCGAACATGCAACGGATAGAGCGTAGGGAGATGTCGTAGGTTAAGCAATGTACCCATGAAACAGGTTTGAGTCTAGGTTAACCCAGACCCCTGATTAATAAGCCTCCTCCCCTTAACAGGGATCATAATACGGATCCTAATATTGAGGTCCTGAAAAGGAGGGGCTTATCACTCATGGGTCTACATTACTATTACTCTTGGTAACTCCTCAGCACCTGATTCTTGCACTGTTGAACCCGAGAACCACAATTTTGCCAGCCAACTCTGCGGCTTGAATCTGTGAACCAAGGAGGACAGGTTTAGGGTTTAGGGCTTCAGGGGTTTAGGATTTAGGGGTTTAGGGTTTAGGGTTTTAGGGGTTTAGGGGTTTAGGGACCCCGAACCCATGTGGGGCTTAGGGGATCAGATGTTTGCGGAAGGGAGTTTAGGTGTAAAATGTGTGGGTTCCGGGGGTCTGTCAATTGTTGCTTTGGGGTACAGAGATATTCGGCGGATTGTTGCCAGAAGCAAGCAATGTAGGCACCATCAGAAGTGCAGCCCTAAATCCTATACCTCAAAAGCCCCAACCCCTGACCCCTGAGCTCCCCCAAGCCCGACAACAGCTCCTACACCATCCGCAATTGATCCGAAATTGCATGGCTCAAAGGATGCCAGGGAGCTAGAGCCCCATATTGGAAACAGTCCTACGGTCCCGCAAAGGTGATCTGGAAACCCCCATGTAGGGTTTAGGGTACAGGGTTTAGGGTTTAGGATTTTGCTGAAGACTGCTGCCTTTTCAAACGGAGGCCTCTCACAATTTGAACGTTGAACTCCGCAAGCCCAAGTTTGAGAGTCTGTTTTTCTCATTAATAATCATTTGAGGATTATGTTAGTCTTTTATCGCCAAATGAAGGTCTTCCAATTCCAATTAGACCCTGAGCCCTAAATCCTAAGCATTAATTTTGTAGCAATGGCAAGGGAAGAGCCCAAGCAGAGACAAGGCGCTAGACTGTCCATTTTCTACACCCGCACCCTGAGCCCTGCAACCCCTAACCCCCTGCCTAAACCCTAGTCCGCAAACCCTAACCCCCCCCACCTAAACCCACACCAGAAGTAAGAATAACTGCATTTTTGACATGTTTTTGCTGTTTTGGGCCATGTTTTTATCTGCTTCGGGGCCCGAACAAACCTGAAACATCCACAGTTCAACCCCAAACATTCAACCCGAAACCCAAACGAGCACAAGCCTACAGAGCCTGCAACTCACGTTGGCAAGCCTTTGCAAACTCAACGCGTGGCAAGCGTCATGTGCAGCTGGCACGTTCGGTTTGGGATCCCTGCACAGTCCCTAGACCCTATGCCCTAAACCTCCTAGGTGATCCCTACACAGCCCCCTATATAATCACTTAACCCTTTGAATCCCTAAGCCCTAAGCCGTACACGTTTAGCTATGAGGTTTTGATTTGTCTAGGTCGCCGGCTCTGGCTAACCTGAGGGCTTATGTAGACCAACCTTCAGAAGAAACATAATTTGGCTCTATCGCCCTTTTCGGGGGAGAGCACAGGATCAGGGTTTTAAGCCCGGAGCCTTGAACTCCGTGTTGGTAGACGTGAAGTTGCGAGTCAGGACTTAGAGTAGACGACTAAGCAGGGTTGCTGTTCAGGCAGTTGACTTACTATAGTGGGGAACCACGTTCATTACTATATGAGCTATAGTCTAAACTTATTAAAGGGGGTTATATAAATAGTATAGAGGTTATTTCGAGAGGTATTAGGAGTTTAGACTATGGCTCATATATAGCCATTCAATGGTTGGTTAAATTAAGTTCCCTCCGGCTTGCCTCGAGAGCCAAGTTATCAGATAGTGGAGTAGCCTAAGCATGGGAAAGCTAAGCCCTCAACCCTCCCAAACCCTAGCCCTAGACCCTAACCCTTCTCAACCCTAGACCCCAAACCCTAAACCCTTCTAAGCCCTAAACCCTAAACCCTTTTAAACCCTAAACCCTAAACGCTTCTAAGCCCTAAAGCCTAAACCCTCCTAAGCCCTAAACCCCCTCAAGTTGCAGTCTTCGGGCACTCAAGGCAGGATATAGGATTTCAGGTTCTGGTCTACAGCTCAGGATGCAATGTTAAGACTTTTTGTCTAGATCTCCCCAGGATAGGAACCTAACTACAAGTGCTCCCTAACTCTCCCGTGGTTTAGGGATTAAGGGTTTACGGTTTAGGGATGTGCAGCTCTTCTTGGACAAGGCCTTGGACTGCAAGTGCGAAGTCAGGCGGGACCCTACAAGCATGTTCGTCGACGGGTGACCATTGTTTTGCAGCACCTCAAGCTACCCTGCCCTGACGAAGAGAGGGGCGAGGAATTTGCTGCCCTGCGGCCTCATTCTGGCTGTGCTGCACTTATAACACAGCTCATGTGGGAGGGCATGAGAAGAGCCCTATCCATGAAATTTGCACGACATGCACCAGGAAGCATCAAAGTTCACCTGTGGTATGGACGTCTGACGCTGGAGGATGTTAAAGCAGCGTGTGACAAAATAGAGCAGCCCACACAGAAAAATAGATGCCTAAACCGTCAATCCTAAATCTCAAACCCTAAACCGCATGGGGGCGCAGCCATGGCTTGTCTCAACGGAGCAACAGCCGTCCTCCCTTATGCTCCATACCTCCCACTCCTTCATATGAGCCATAGTCTAAGCTCCTTAAACGAGGTTTTAAAGGTGATTATATAGGGTTCAGGGATCAGGGTTGAGGGTCTAAATAAACTTCTGAAAGGGGGTTATATAGGGGATTATATAGGGGGCTATTACAGTAGTTATCAAAGAGGACACTAGGAGTTTAGACGCTAAACCCTACTGTAAACCCTGAACCCTAAACCCTGAACCCTAAACCCTACCTATCATAGGGCTTATTAAGGGGGATACTAGGAGCTTAGATACTGCTTCAGCCTTAGATCTGAGGACCTCAGCTCCAAGCCATCTCCTCACCCAAAGTGGCGGGTAGTTTATGGTTTTGGGGCTTAGGGTTTAAAAGGTTTTAGGGTTTCAGGCTCAGGGTTTAGGGTTTTTAGGGTTTGGGGGTGTAGGGTTTAAAGGGTTTTAGGGTTTTAGGGGTGAGGGTTGAGGAAGTCAATAGTAAGAAGACTCTCGTGAACCCTGCGCCCAGCCGTGAATTGAACCGGCAGGTCTCTATTCACATGGAGAGCGCTTCAGACTCGACTCACTTGGCGTACTTTTATTCGTGTCCCTCAATTCCCTAAGCCTCCCCTTCAAGAATCGCGCTTAGGGTTAGCTAAGGTCGAATATAGGGAGGGTGGCTAGGAGAACCGACGAATCTGGGGGGGCCTTATCCTTCTCTTCGTTGACGCTCAGCCTTTCTCAACAGGCGCCGCCTACAGTCATGCAGGATTTCTATTCTCAGCCCCGAACCTTCAATAGGCAGGGTTTAGGATCTGAAGTTTGAGGGATGAACATCTCGCCCTAAGATTCAGCTCGCTTCGTGATAAAGCTTAAGTTCAGACAGAGGGCCTAGGAAGAATTCTAAACTCATAGCCAGCAAGCCAGAAATCTGAAGTTTTGAAACCCTCAAGATCGAAACCCTAAACCTTCATACCCAAACTCCAGTACTTTAAACATCAGCAGATGAAGTAGCCCCTTACTCCCTCCTGCCTGTTTTATTGCTGCAGTTTCTAGGGTTTAGGGGGCCTAAGGGTTAGGGTCCACCAGGGGAGACACACCTCACCTGCAAGGCTTTCTCCCGAGCATGGGTAAAGCCTCACAAAGCGTAAGTAGCAGCGGTGTTTGGGTATTAGGGTTTTAGGGTTTAGGGTTTAGGGTTTAGGGATAACTGTAGGGGTATGACTGTATACCCATAATTCATGGGGAATCAAATGGAAAAGAAAATTGGAAAATGACAAGGACACTGGTGGCATTATGTTAGGGTTGAGGGCCCTTTTACTTACAAGATACAGTGGAGGTTTCGGCTTATATATATATGTATAGGATATTACTTATGCTTAACTGAGCTTAGGGTTGCTGCCAAGAGCACCTTGAGGTCACAATTCCATAGCCTTGGGGCCACAAACCCTAGCCTGCAACCTCAAACCCCAAACGACGAAAGCCGGTATAGCCCTAAGCCCTAAACCCTAACCCCCAACCCTAAATCCCTTACCCCAAGCCCTAAGCCTCAAACCCTTAAAGGCTGATTCCTTGAAACCCTAAAGCCCTGAACCCAAAAAGCCCTAAATCCCTAAACCCCAATGCCTAAAACCCCAAAACCCTTTAAACCCTGCGACGCTAAATCCTTAAATCCTAAAACCCTCAATCCATAAATCCTTAAATCCCAAACCTAAATCCCTAAAACCCTAAACCCTAAACCCTAAACCCCTAAACCCTAAACCCTAAACTCTAAACCCCCCTAAAACCCTGAAACCTGAGCCTTCCCCCAGTTGACTTAACCGAGCCAGGCGGGGTTGCTGCCGCCGCTGCGGAAGAAGGTGCAGGGACTGGTGACGTATCGCTGCCCCGAGTATGGGCATTAGGGTTTAGGGTGTAGGGATTTAGGGTTTAGGGATTTAGGCTTTAGGGTTTAGGGTTTAGGGATTTGGGGTTTAGGGATTAAGGGTTTGAGGTTTAGGGATTTAGGCTTTAGGGTTTAGGCTTTAGGAGGGACTGGTGACTTATCCTTGCCCTAAGTTCAGGGCTTATCAGGCTAAGGTTTGGATTAAACCCTAATCCCTAAACCCTAACCCCCAAACCCTAAGCCCTCAAACGCGCGGAGCAGGTGCTGGAGCTGGGTTCCCGTCAGCTGGCAGGCGTTTCCCTCAGAGCGGTTTGGGGTTTATGGGTTTAGGTTCTAGGGGTTCTAGGGTTTTAGAGTTTTGGGGGTTTACGGGCTTCCGGTTCACTATGCCTTCAACGGGATTATGGGGACAATGTAGGGTTCAGGATGGACATTAGCGGAGGATCAAATGGAAAAGAACATGGACAATACAATAGAAACTGAAACTACGTCGTGTTTTGTTGGGTTTAGAGCTTAAATAGGTAGGGAAAGCTCAAGTTGTAGCCAGGTCTCCTAGGGTCGCGTTTAACAGTTTAGCGCCAGTCTTCCTAGTCTTCTGTGGTTTGCCCCAGACTGTCAGCTAACCCTTTCAACCCCTTGTGTTTCGTGATATATGCACCTAATCCTGACCGGGGTGATTGTCGGATGCGATTCTTGATTCTAGGTAACAATACAGTCACTGGAATACTAAGGAGTACGAAGCAATATGAGTTTTTATTTTTTTACTTCAGTGCTACCCTAACAAGGATCCTTTTTTCAGCGTGTAGCCTTTTGGAGTTTATTTTGGGGCTTAGGGATTAAGGGATGTAAGCCCTAAACCTAAACCCCAAATCCTAAACCCCAAACCCTAAATCCCACACCCTCAACCCTAAACCCAAAATCCTAAACCTTAAACCCTAAACCCAAAACCATAGATCCTAAACCCCAGACCCCAAACCCTGACCGCCTAAGTTTGAGGCGTCCTGGCTTTGGGTTTAGTTTGCAGGCTGAAGTTCCAACCTTCAGTTTCCGTTGAGAGTCTGTGGGTTTGGGAACTTGGGGGTAGAGGGTTTTGGGATTTATGGTTTAGGGATTTAGGGTTTAGGGATTTGGGGGTTTAGGGATTTAGGGTTTAGGGCTTCGGGATTTAGGGTTAAGGGTTTACGGATTTAGGGCTGTGGGATTTAGGGTTCAGGGTTCAGTTTGCGTCTGAGCTTGCCGATTTGTAACCACGTACTTACATGTTAACATTTCCTGCACCAAGAGGAAACCCCTGTAGCCTTTGACCCCAAACCCAATGACTTCACATTTCAAGCCCTACATCCCAAGCCCTGAAACCCTGCTCCCTAGAACCTTGATTGCCAGGACCCTGAATCTGTAACCGTAACACCCAAAACCCGAAACCCTAGGTCCCCGACCATGTTCCCTAAGTCCTGAACCCTGAGCCCTCAACCCCTAGCTCCAACTGGAAGGCAAGGGGATTGAGTAAGTCGCGTATAAATGGAGTTACAAGCAGGCGAACTCCAATAAGGGGACTTGTCACCCCATGCTTGGAGTTACGAGGGCGCTAGCTCCAATTAGGGGACTTACAACCCCATGTCTATCCTACTTGCGAAGTCCCGTGAGCTTTCAAGTACATCTGAAGCCCTAGGCTCTTGACCATAAACCTCAAACCCTGAACCCTAAACCCCAAAATCCCTAACTCTAAACTCTAAACCCTAAACCCTAAACCCTAAACCGTACACCCTAAACCCCGAAAACCCAAACCCTACACCCCAAAACCCTAAGCCCCTCCTACATCCTTAACAGAAGGAGCCCTTGGAGTCCTTCTTCTATAGCCATATTATAAATACTATCCAACTGTTACTGAGTGGGGGCAGTACTGAACCTATAGTCCCCCTTAAGTAGATAGAATATGGGATATATGGGGATCTTAGTATAATATACCCAAAGCCATATTCTATCTACTTAAGGGGGACTATAAACCCTAAATCCCTACATCTTTAAAGAGGAGCCCTTGGAGTCCTCCTTCGGAAAGCTGAAGTTCGGCTTAGTCTGCGCCCGCTGGGCGGCGAACTTCTTTTGGGAGGCCCCGCGGTTTAGGGTCTAGGGTTTAGGGTTCGGGAAAGTTTACTTCAGGCTTAAAGGATTTTTTAGGGTTTAGGGGTTTGGGGTTTAGGGTTTGGGGTCTGGGTCTGGGGTGCTGAAAGTAGATTACTTCAGGCCTTACGGGGTGTAAGGGGTTTAGGGTTTTGTTCTTAGGGCTTAGGGTTAAGGGCTTGGTGAAAGTAGACTACTTCAGGCTTTACGGGGTTTTAGGGGTTCAGAGTTTGGGCGTTTAGGGTTTAGGGCTTAGGGGTTTGGGGTTTAGGGTCAAGGGCTTGGGGTTTAAGGTTTGGGAACTTCGGGTTCCGAGGGTCTGGGTTTGGACATGTAGGGCTCAGGGCTTGAAGGGAATTGAGGCCGAGGGTTTAGGGTTTGGGGTTTAGGATTTGGGGTTTAGGGTTTAGGGACCCTCAACCCTAAACCCTAGCCCCTAAGGTTTAGGGTTTAGGATTTGGCTCTGGCAGATATGGGGTTTAGGGCTTCGTGCAGAGCAAAGGGGTAAACGCCAGTGAATGGGGAACCGAAAGAATCATAAAACCAAACTGGTGTTATAAGTTATAGAGGGTGTATATAGCAATCAAGGGGTTAGGTTTAGGGTCTCATCAGGCGTTAATCATTCTGCATCCTTAAGTACAAGCATTCATCACGCTTTTGCCAATGTATGCCTGCAGAACCCTCGACCCTAAACTCCAAAGCACCATATGGATCTTTTAGCATTTTTTGCAGCGTTGGGGGATACTGGAAGTTAAGACTATTGGGCTACTTAGATAGAGAGAACCCTGGACACTGGATTTTTCTCAGTTGTTCGATGCTTCGCTCCAGAATCGAAGCCCGGAGCCCTGAGTCCTACAGCCCGAAACCAGGACTTGAAACCTGGAATCCTCAAAACCCTAAACCCTAAACCCTAAACCTTAAACCTTAAACCCTAAACCAAATCTAAGCCCTGCACCTCCGTGGTTTATCCCCAAGATTCCCAGCCCTGAATTCTTAAGCAATCTGCGAGGACAGGCATGAGCTCATCGCAGATGTGAAGTCTGCAATCGTGCAGGACCCCATGCCTGGCCTTGACTTAGCCGGGAATGTAGGAATGGAACAGAACATGGAAACTGCTATAATGGGATATAGAGGGACTACTACAAGGATCCGTTCTTTCATTCCTAGCTAACCAAAGACCGCGTGCTTGGGGTTTTCGGATTTCCTTCGGGTTCAGGGTTCAGGGTTCAGTTTTTTGGGGGTAGGTTTAGGGTTTCCGGTTTAGGGTTTGTTGGTTTAGGGTTCGGATTTACATCCTAAATCCGGTATCCGGGCTGCAGAGTGTTGTTTAAATGGATTGCCTCGGGAGCCCCAATGTGTACCCAAAAGTATTATGATCCTTATCACAGAAAACCCCCCTAAGCCCTAAACCCCCTAAACCCCAAACCCCCTAGGCCCTAAAGCTTCTAAACCCAAACCCCCCAAGGCCCTAAACCTTCTAAACCCCAAACCCTAAATAGCATCAATCTCACAGTTTTGCATTGCTGCAGTAAATCGGCGGCCTGTAGCTCCAGCACTCGACAAAGGCAGGGCTTCGAAAGCCGAACGCACGGTTCAGGTTTAGGGATTAGGGTTTAGGGTTTAGGGTTTAGGGATTAAGGTTTCGGGATTAGGGTTTAGGGTTTAGGGATTAGGGTTTAGGGATTAGGGATTAGGGTTTAGGGTTTAGGAATCCACGCTCTAAACCTTAAACCGTGAACCTGAAGCACTTAAACTTAAACCATGCAACCCTGCACAATCCCTAGTAATATCTCCAAATCCAAGCCCTCAATCTTAATCCTTAAAACCTAACCCCTAACCTCCCAAGACCAAAGCCCCCAAACCCCAGAATCTTGTATGGTCCCTAAAGATCACCCTATACCGTATATAACCCCATAAAATGCCAAGTAACATCCCTAAACCAGTCAGCCCGACCCTTGCCGCCGTTTGCCCTAAATCCTAAGCCCCACACCCGAAACCCTGAACCCTAAACCCTCAACTCTAAACCCTAAACCCTATAAACGCTAAACCGCAAACCCTAAACCGCGGGTAGGGTGCTGTCGGCGACTCCTCGGCGGAGCCGCCTCGAAGTCGATCGGAGGTTGGAGCCTGTAAAATACAAGTTGCAGTAGTGCGTTCTATCTGGGTTTAGGGTTTAGAGGCTTAGGGTTTACAGGATAAGGGTTCAGGGGTCTAGGGCTTAGGACTTAGGGTTTAGGCATGTTACGCCCCAATGCTAGAGAATCGCATGGAACAGAACATGGAAAATCAAGTTTAGGTTAGGTGTTGTTTGAGGGTTTTTGGTAGGGGTTTTGGCTCTTGAGAGGTTCCAGTTTAGGGCTCGGGGCCTAGGGACGTTGAGCGAAGGGTTTGGAGTTCTGGGGCTAAGAACCTTTGCCGAGGGAGCATGTTATATTTACTCGTGTTCTACTATCTGCTGTAGGAATTCCCTCTGAGATCCCTCAACCGGGGTTTGTGTTATGCCGGTTCTTGGTTGATTCAAGAGTTGAGCGGATTTAGCAGCAGGTCTAGTATTCTGGGCTCTTGGTTTAGGGCTTAGGGTCATTTCGAGAAGGGGCTTAGAGTTATCCGATCTGGGGTTCTAGAGTCGAGGGCTTCACAGTTGAGGTTGAAGGGTGGAAACCGTAACCCTGGGTTTGACGATTTAAGTGTGTTGGGTTTGTGTTTGGGACTGGGGATCAGACCATCTAGGTAAGCTGAAGCTTCATCTTGGTAAGCCCTAAATCCCCAGTCCTCCAGGGGGGGGTCTCATCTCAACCCTAGACCATAAACTCTAGAGTTTAAATCCTAAATCTGAACCCTAAACCCTATAGAATCTAAACCCTAGACCCAAAGATTTACATCCTAAAAGCTAAGCCCTATTTCAGCCTTAAACCCTAAATCCAAGCCCTAAATCCTAAACTTAAAGAGCCTCCGGCTCAGTCCGCCGACCCACAGGCCAGACCTGCGAAACCGAAGCGCGGCGTGAAGAAGCGGCAGTTGTAACAGGAAGGTGAGTACGAGCGTTCACGCTGGCACGGGCAATACCTAACAAACTGGGCGCCCGAATATGAGAAAGTCAGACGTTCCAAGCCGCAGCCGTTCGTGTTGGGTTTAGGGCTAGAACTGTTACGACACCAG
>CAJNIZ010040613.1:46926-60597 GCA_905231905.1 Symbiodinium pilosum
CTCCCTCTCTCTCTCCCTCCCTCTCTCGATGTATTCGGGATTCTACACCACGCGGTCTCCTCTTGGCTTAGCTTAGCCTTCGGGCCTTCGTGATTTTGCCAAGAGCGAGTTTTAGCATTCAAGGCTTGTGCAGGGTTCAGTCAAAGACTTTAAGATTGTACCCCTAATGTTTGTAACCCAGGTGTTGGGTCCCAACTACCCTAATTAAGGGCGATATTGCATGGTCTAGGGACCCAACCCCAAGGGTAGAAACCCTAACGGTACCAAGGCAATTCCCTGATTCAGGGTTTGGTGATATAATAAGAGCTTCTCAGACAAACTCCTATGTGATTCCTATCTGGTTTGGGTCATTCCCTCGCCAGCAATGGGTACTACATGGTACCACAAGGGACTATTGTAGGCACATTAGGCCCCTAGTGCCTTCTTATGCAGTATGATATAATAGAATATAGTATAATCTCGTAGAATATAGTATCATCATATATTATGTTATAGTACACCATACCCTAATATAGTACATCACAGTACAATATTTCAGGCCTTGGACGCATAGCCCTCAGGTCACCGTTTGGGAGTGGGATTACCCCTAAACCCTGATCTTTGAGCCCTGAGCCAAAGCCTCTAGAGCCTGATCCGTAAACTCTACACCCTAAACCATTAACGTTACAGCCAGAACCCTAACACTAAATCCTAAACTCTAAGCTCAAACCCTAAAGTCTAAGCCTTGTCCGAACAGTACAAGTTGCTATGGCCCTGAAGCTTCAGACAGGTTGGTGGTCTCTTGAAACGGATTTAGGTTTAGGGTCAAGGGAGGAAGCGTCATCTGAATTATGGGGTATAGGGAGAATAAAATGCTATAAAGGGACCAGATAAAAAGACCACCAGACCTTAGACCCTAAACCCTAAAGCCCAAACTCCAAACACCAAACCCTAAACCCTAAGCCCTAAACCGACAGCCCCAAACCCTAAACCCTAAGCCCGAAACCCTACACCCTAAACCGCGTTTTGTTTCTGCCTTACCTTGAATCCGAACCTCCAAACCCTGAGCCCAGGTCCAGGAGTCAACAGGTTTAGGGGTTTAGGATTTAGGGTTCTTCTATGACCCCTCAAACCAGCATATGGAAGTTTCCAAAAATCAGGGGTACCCTTTTGGGGTCACCATAACCCCCCAAATCCTAAGCCTCAATACCTAAACCCCTAAACCCTAAACCCTAAAACCCTAAACCCCTAAACCCCTAAACCCTAAACCCTATACCCCTAAACCCTAAACCCTAAACCGTGTGGCTCCCTAAACACTAAACCCCAAACCTTCTTCAGCCTCAAACCATGTGGGTATTCCTTAATATAACCCCTATATAATCCCTTAAGGGGGCCCTCTATAATCCTCTTACAATCCCTCTATACCCTTTGGGGTCCCTAGGGCCCCCCCCCCTTTTTGAGAAACTCCCATGTCACCTGGTCCAGGTGAAGCAGGTCATCCTCGTGGGCACCATGACTGGAACCCAGACGCCCCGGCAGCAGCCATCATGTGCGAGGTCTTCTAAAGGTCCTTGGGTTTAGGGTCTAGGGATTAGGGTTTAGGGTTTAGGGTTTAGGGATCAGGATTTTGGTGTTAGGTGTTAGGGTTTAGGGTTTGGGGATCAGGGTTTTGGGTTTAGGTGTTAGGGTTTTGGATTTCGGGTTTAGGATTCTAAGGGTGCCCTTAGCGGATGTAGGGGTCCCTCTTGTAGTTTAGTATGGTCCCTAATATAGTCCCTAATAAGGAAGCCATGTCCATTAAACTTAGTAGGAAATATTGACTGTAGCTCATGTGACATACTTAGAGTTGCCGACGTGCTTAGGGCTTTCAAAGCGGCTAGAGAGATATGTTGGGCTTAGGGTTTAGGGCTTATCTATAGAAGCCTATTTGGCCACTATAACGATGTGAGCCAAAAAAATTGGTATCTCTACTTTTGGTGAATTATCTTGCTTGTGGGTAGCTTTCTTTCCAACATCATTTGTGGTGTGATTACTATGGCCGTGGTTCAGATAGATTTTTTTGGTTTAGGGCCCTCCTAAACCCAAAACCCTAATCCCTAAGCCTTAAACCCTAAACCCTTAACCCTAAACCGAAACCCTAGAGGATTAAAGGATTCACGTAAGGGGTTGGGATGAGGATTCAGGGCGTCGTGGTGTAAGATCAGGGGTGTCGGGGATCAGGGGTATGGGTCTTGGTGAAGCACGGGCTTTTTGAAGACTACGAGGTTTAGTTTTTAGGGTTTAGGGGACTATGAGTTTACATACCTTTTTTCGGGAGGGGATTAAGGTCCGAGTTCCGTGTGGTGTCCTTCAACATGTATCCGCGCGGTCGGGGTTGGCGTGTCTGTCTGGGGTTGGCCTACTGCGTCTGATGAACTTACGTGCTTAAGCCCATGACCAAATCCAGATCCTTACCAGAGGTTCACAGGACTTAACAACTACCTATAAATTTGGTCATGACCATAACATACTTGGGATAACCTAGATAAGCCCCAATGCGATAACCCTAAACCCTAAACGCTAAACCCTAAACCCTAAAACCTAAACCCTAAAGATAAGCCCCATTCTGGGGTGTAAGTAGGGTCAAGCAGAAGTCGTAACTGAGCCCTCTGAGCCTCCAAATATTCGGACTGCCAGCCTCAGGCCCCATACCTTAAGGTTTAGGGTTCAGGGTCTAGGGTTTAGGGTTTAGGGTTCAGGGTTTAGGGTTTAGGGTTTAGGGTTCAGGGTTTAGGGTTTAGGATTTAGGTCTAGGGTTCAGGGTTCAGGGTTTAGGGTTTAGACCCTACACCCCTAAGACGCTAGATCCATAAAGCGCTACTTACATGTCCCTTTGGTTTATAGCCCACTTAGGGCGCGAGCACCAGCTGTCCCGCACAGAAAATGATCAATTGGGACAGCACCACACAGATTCTCGTCAAGAATGGTTCCAACACTGCCTGGCACGCACTGAAGTAAGTTCAACAACGTCCTTCCGCTGGAGGAGGTCAACGTTCAGGAGGCGTGTAAGCTCCCCACCGGCCAACTTGCAGATACTGGGTTTAGGGTTTAGCATTTCGGGGTTTAGGGTTTAGGGTTGTTAGGGATGATAAGGTTTAGGGCTCAGGGCGCAGGGATTTATAGGATTGAGAGGATTTACCTGTTTATCGGGACTATAGGGTTTAGGTAAAAGGGCTTGCTTTTACTGGGTATTGAATTATTTATCTCACCGTGCACAGCAGATTATTTGCTGCAGCAAAACTTCGGTTCCTTTGCAGCAACCCAGTTTAGGGAGCCGGAGAAAATCAGAGGAGATTTCGGATTTAGGGCTTAGAGAGCCCAATGCCAATGCCCCTTGAGTGCAGCATCTACGCCGACTCCTGGTTATATGTACAGTTGCTAGGTATGTAGTTAAATCTAAACCCTGAACCCCCTTACTTCGACCCTCAATCAGCTTTACAGAATCTTGCAAGTTGCTGCGTCAAGTTCTTCCACGCATACACATTGGGGGCTTCTTAAAGGGGCTTACATGAAGGCTCAGGGTACTCAGTGAATAGATTTAAAAGGGGTTATACACGCCCCACGTGTTGTATGTCCCTATTAAGGCAATTTCATCTAAGCTTCGTACTAGCGACCTAGGAAGCAGCCAAATTTGGAGCACAGCAAATCCTCGTCCTCGCTTCCGTAGGCGAACGTGGTACGTCTGGAGAACCTTAAGCCCCAGACCCCAAAATCTATTTTTCAGTTTTTTTCAGATTTTAGGGTTTCCCAAAATCAGAACATTCAGAGGAAAGACAGCTTCCTCAACAGCATTGGCGACGGGGACGGCGATCAGATCGTCATGTGGAAAAGGAAGGCCGGATTTGGAATCTAGGAGGGTTCGTTATTTGGTAAGTTTGTACCTGATGTTGATACTAGGGTTTCATGTGCCTGGTTGGGAGAATATTTGCTGAGACCTTCTAAATCCCCAGAGCCTCCAAGCAGTACAGTCCAGCGTGTAGTGTTCCAGTCCCCCTTAAGTAGATAGAATCCCCATATACCCCATATTCCATAGGCTTTGTTGCGGTACAGGCTTTAGTTCGGGGTTCGGACTTGACAACTTCCAAAAACTGGGTTGCTGTTAAGGAACTTAAACTAAGTTACCATAATGGGTATATATAGTAAATAATAGGGTTTCCCCAATATAGTAACTTAAATTAAGTTCCTTAACAGCAACCCAGAAAAGCCATGCTTGAAGTGCAGCCTCCCCTGACCCAATATTCAAGCTGCACATGCCCTGAAGCCAACCCAACATCTCGGTAGACATATGCAGGATAAGGGTTTAGGGTTTAGGGTTCTACAACGAGGGCCCCAACACCAAAGCTATGGTCAAAAAGCAGAGCTTTAAATATGAAAGCTCAAGTCGGGCCCGCTGACTTTTGCATCTTTCACAAGGGCTTGAATGACTAAGTTCAACTCAAGCAGTATGGATGGGCCGGAGTTGCGTTTAGACCATGTGTAGGGTTTAAGTAGGGTTTGGGCTAGAGTAACGAAAACCAAACGGAAACGAGCATGGAACACAAAATGAAATGCGCGGTTACAGGGTTGAGTATTGGGAGTTTTTTGTAGGTACCATTTGGGACCCAAATAATATCAAGGGCGTGTTGGAGCACAATAGAAGGGGGGTTACAAGAGGCTGAAATTGTAATTGTTCAGGCTTCCACATTAAACGGTTCTGCTTCAGCATTTCTGAGGTGGTTCGTTCGAGCAAACTAGCTGCTACCTCAACCCTGGACCCTACACTCCCCATAACTAGCATGGAACCACACCCTTTTGAAGGACAGTAGTCCATAAATTCCTGCCATTAATCAAACCCTCCATTCCTCGATGATAGATGGCCCCAACATATTACCCATGCTCACATATTCATACATGTATATATAGTCGGGGGAAATTCAGCTGTAGGGGTGGGTGGGGAGGGGTCATTGTTTTAGGTTCCATGTCATTTACCCTACACCCCTAAACCCTACACCCCCAAACCCGAAACCTCACGCCCCTAAGCGCTAAACCCAGACCCCAGGCTCCATGTCACTTTGCGGGAGTGTAACCGTCTCCACTCCCAATGCAAAAATCCAGGCTGAGATGTACCTTATCGACAAGTGCAAGAAAGGCACCTGGGTTTATCATGAGTGGCTCTGGTAACCTTAATCCTCATATTAAGGATCCTACAAGCTTCGCATGAGAGTCATAGAGCTCTTATCTTGGGAGCTGGGGTAGCCGAAATTCCTTCTTGGTTGAAGGTTTGACGTTCAGGATTTGTGGTCGGATTCTGTACCCTTAACGTTTCTTGGTAGCAAAATGCAATGGGTGTCCCAGTGAGAGCACCAATCTAGAGACCTGTAACATGGGGAATGTCATTTCCAGACAGCTATAGAACCCTAAACCCTAAACTGAAATCATTTAAGCCCTTGTAATTATGGCTTCTCACCCAGTGGTCACGTAAGAACCCTGGCTTCGTTTGTAGAGTCCCCTTATGCAGGATTCCTACTTAGGCAATTTTTCCTATAGTATTTGGGGAGAACGTAGAAACTTCGTTTAACTCTGCAGGGTTCGGGAGAACTTGGGAGTTCGCTCTAAACCTATTGACGAAACGGCTTGTAACGTTCTTAAGGATCCTGGATTTATGCTCCTGAGGCCCATTCGTAGCATGAAGAGCAGATCATTGCCAGTACTACTGGGTGGGGAATCCGTATTCTTTTATACACAAGCACGTACTACACAGGGTTTGGGGCTAAGGATTTGCGGTTTAGGCTTTTCCGTGTGCTTCAGAAAATAATCCGTCTAGGACCCCTACTAAGGAAGCCATAATCTTCTACAATCCACGTACATACCTTGGGATCCCCAGGACACCACGCCCCCTATTTTGAGAAACTCCTAAACTCCAGACGTTAAGCCCTAAACAATAACAATAAGAGTAAATCCTCACAAAAGCCGCTTTGTGTCCAGTTTACTGGTTCTAGGAGTCTGGTCACAGTCTGCTAGTGGCGTTACGCCTGAGATGTTGCCAGCCTTATCTGCGTTGTGCGCAGTTGCTTCCGGGTTTCGGGTTTAGGATTTAGGGAGTAGGGTCTAGGGGTTAGGGTCTAGGGGGTAGGGTTTAAGGTTACTATTGCAGGGACACCTTATTCTTTACTATGTACCTACTATGATAGCTTAAGTCAAGTTCCTGAACAGCAACACAGTCCGTCGCAGTAGACTTTTCTAGCAACTGCCACTTGGTCCGAACTCACATTTGAAGGTTTCTCAAAGTGCGGGGCCCCTGGGGATATGTAGAACCCTAAACCCTAGACCCTGCGGGTCTGTACTAGGGATTGTACAATTATACAGCATGATTTTGAGAAGCTCCCATTCTCCGAGAGAGGCTAGGCTACACCGATGCCCTACACCCTCAACCCTCAGGGCTTAGGGTTTATACGACCAGATTCTCTTCAAGCGGTGCAGAGTTCAGCGTTTAGGGTATGGAGAGTTTGGGCCTCGCTCTGTACCGCAGCTTTGAAGAAGTCGGTCCATTTGCGATAAACTTGTTTTCGGCAGCCCAACCATATTTGCCCATTTTACCCCTAAACCCCAAGCGCTCCCTGTAACCTGGCTTGTGCAAGGCAAGATCAACTATCTGCATCAAGGGCTATGAGCGCTAAGCCCTAGATTGTCGACCCTACGCTCCCTACACCCAAGGCTCCTAAAGCCAAGCGCAGGTAAGATGAAGTACACCATCATCCATGCAGGCCCATTGCTTTGGATCTCGTCGGTGGCCTGCTTTGACCCTAAACCCTAAACTTTGAGCCTAAAGGGTTTTGGGTTTCCGGTCGTGGGTTCTGGGTGCAATGGTTCAGAGCTTCATGTTGCGTAAGCTTGATGTTTTGACTTCGGGGGGGGGGGGCTAGAGGGTTTAGGGGGTTTAGGGGTTTAGTAGGGTTCAGTGGTTTAGGGGTTTGGAGTTCAGTGGTGTAGGGGTTTGGAGTTCCGTGGTTTAGGGATTTAGGGGTTTGGGGCTTAAGGTGGAAAGTTTCAAGTTCAGAGTTCAACGTGTAGAGTGTATGTGAATAAGAGGGCTTTGGGAACCCCAACACTCAAACTTACGCCCCTGTTGTAGTCATTCCGATAGTTATAGGGTCCTTTCTTTGGGGTTGGGTTGCCCCAATCCCCTGATTTCTTACTTTAACCCGCTATGTAACCCCAGTTTCCATTGCATGTTCTGTTTTCTTTTCCATTTGCTGACTCTCCATCACTGGGGTAATCTTATGAGAAGCTAAACCCTAAACTGCACTTCCGTTTTCGCCTCCATTATCCATATATAACCTTCTATACCCCGACATCCTCTGTTTACTTACTAGGCTGTGGTGCAGGCTTGATCAGGACCCAACCACCCGTGTGTAGATGCTAGCATTTGGGATCTCTGGCCAGCAAAGCCCATAGCGCTCCGGGCCTCACGTTTTAGAGGGTTTAGGGTCTGGGCCTTGACGTTTAGTTTTCAATTTCAAGGATGAGGCTTTCGAGATCAGGGTGTAGGGTTCAGGGTTTTCTATTCAACCCAAATTAAGGATGCCTGCAGGCGTGTGTTGGTTAGAGGTGGCTGTGGGCTGTCCACTTTACTGACATTTTTGGTGTTGTATTTCAATGTCATTTTGTCAATAAGGAGAGCAGAATCTCTGATAGTATCCCAATAGGGAACCAGTCTAGGGGGCTCACGGTCCTGGATATCCCAGGGATGATATAAGAGCATTACCTAGTCCTAGAGATCCCAAGGTCGAAGCTCTCTGCAAGGATCCCTGACCTAAACGGCCTGATAGGGATCTAGACCATCGAAAACACAAAAGCCGAACTCCCCGCCTTCGAAGACATGAATTGTACAAAAACGCTCTAAGGGTTCAGGGCTGCAGGATTTAGGGTTTCGCGCCGAGGCGGCAGCATCCCCCCAGGTTATAACCAGGTGGTATCCAATAGCATAGTTTAATTGCTGTACTACTGGTGTTGCGTAGCATACCCACCTATTGCTTTGCCTGTATGACTTGGGGTGCAAGACCTTCTTTGCCTTAAGCCCTTAAGCCTTAACCTTAACTGCATTAGAAGTGCAGAGGCGGGCTCAGCGACGACGATGGCGGCAAGCAGAAGGCACACGGTCTGCAAGACAATTTCGTTTGAGCTCTAAACGCTAAACCCTTAACCCCAAGCCCCCAACATAAACAACCCTCCCTCTTCCACGCCCCGGAATTTCTCTAAACCTTGAATACTGCCTTTACACCCATTGCTTCTTCTGGGTTGCTGTTAAGGAAACTGAGGAAGCCCAATGACCTACTATATACCCATATTATGGTAACTTTAGCCCTAAGCCCTATATACCAATGTCATGGTGACATCTTTAAATTCCTTAACAGCAACCCTAAACCCTAAAGCCGGAAACCCAAAAGCCCTAAACCCGACCCCTACTACTCAGTTTCTTGTTGTACCTGAGCCCCCAAAGTAGGTAAAATACTAGCACAAAAAATTTAAAACAGCCCAAAGGGCTAGTATTTTACATACTTTTGGGGTTCAGGTAGAAGCTGTGTCAACCCGAAAAAGCTCCAATTTTCCGAAACGACAGCCACAGAGCTATCGCTGGTTTTAGAAGACTTGCAACAGTCACCACTTCAATAGGGTCGAGGGTAAGAAAGGTTTAGGGTTTAGGGTTGAGAGTCATAGGGTCCTAATTTTGGGGTTGGGGTTACCAAAATCCAATGCAATTGAAGTGGCAGGGTACTATGCAATTGTCATAATGGTTTGGGTAGTTTGGTGGGTATGAGGATGCCTGCGCCCGGCTCAAAGTCTTTCGTGATCCTAGCGTGCGGGAATACAGTCATTTCATTGCATTATAGGTACTTCGGGATGTCAAAGTCAACCGTTCCCCCCCTAAATAGTGGCATACGCAAGCCAATCATGATGCCCTCAAGACTAGCAGAAGCAGAGAAGCCATGCGCGCAGGTGTCCGTCGGCGTCGACGACACCTTGAGAGAAGTGCGGCCCGCAGCATTGGGTTTAGGTAAGCCCTAAACCCTAGTTCCTAAACCCTAAACTGGATTTAACATAGCTCTTTGGACTGGTGAACAGTTTAGGGTTTAGGGTTCAGGGTTTATGGACCTACAGTCAGCTAAGTTAATGTAGAACCCCTGATCAAGGGGTAGGGGCTCCTGGAACAATTGGCGAATCTTATTCCCGTTTATTGCACATATACACATGGGGGGATTTCCCAAAACTAGGGGCCCCTTGTTTGGGGCTTTCAGAGGGTTATAAGGGCTCTATGGGGGATCATACAGGGTTTAGGGTTTAGGGTGCCAGTTTGGGGTTCCCAGAATAATGAGTATAGTATTCGGGGGTCTAGATTAGGGCCCCCCTATTTTGAGAAACTACCACATACTTGTCAGACCCTGTTCTCGTCAACTAGAGGTCCCCTCGTTGCTTGCATCTTGGGATCTTTGCATTTCGCTCCTTACAGAACATTTCGCTCCTTACAGAACAGAGTCCCTAAATTACCCTTTTGTGACAAGCGCCTAGGTCAGGGGGGTGTGATCCAGGTTGGGGAACCATTTCGCAGCCCAGTATAGCCCCTGCTTACTGGCGAGAATCGCCAGGCCCTATTTAAGGGACCTTTAACAACAGTAGATATAGGGTCCCTCTTGTAGTTTAGTATAGTTCCTCATGTAGTCCCTAATAAGGAACCCATGTCTATGGAACTGTGTAGGAACTGTTGACTGCAGCCCACATGTCTTAGAGGGATGCTGAGTTTCCTATGAAGGCCTTGCGCGAAGACTCGGCAATGTCCCCGTGACCCTGCAAGCATTCCCGGCAAAAGCTGGTAAAGGCTTGGGGTTGAGGGTTTAGGGTTTATAGTTAACCCTTATATAGGGATAATGGAAACTACTGTATCGGTTATATAGGGGTAATGGAAAAGAACATGGAACTTACTGTGGTACATTGGGGTTGTATAGGGATAATGGAAAGTAAAATGGAAATTACTATAGTATATTGTAGCTATTATGATTATTCCTCGACATGTGTTCAAAACCCGCAACTCCCTACAGAACAAGGCGACTAAGTTCCTAAGTCCCAAACTTTACTTGGGAGGAGCGAGGGGGCTCAGCAAGCCTTAGAAAGTAGAATGAAGACCCTTCAACGGCCATATAACAACCCCAGCTATCCCGATTGCTGCTTACCAAGTCTCCCAAACCCCCAAAATCCTGACCCCTAAATCCTAAGCCATAAATCCTAAACCGGTTTGGCTTGTGTGAGCTCGTCCTTTCTAATTGACAGGTCAAACCCTCCTACCGAATCCCGCGTGCGGATGTTGCCGAAGCTTGCGTTCAGGCGGGAAGCGGGCGTGGGGGGACGTGGAATTTTGCAAAGACGAAGAGGGTAGTGAGGGTAAGCAACCATAATGGGTATGTACGGTATATAGGGTATATAGGGTATATAGGGTACATAGGGTTTAGGGTTAAGGAATTTAGAATAAGTTGCAACAATGGGTATATATATGGTATTTCTCAGAGTTTCCCCTGGATAGTAACCTAAATTAAGTTCCTTAACAGCAACCCAGTAGTGAGCGCAATCACGTGATGCAGGAGCTCAAGAAATAACCAACCTTTATTATGCACCTACGTTTTAGGGTTCCTAGATTCCTTGCACAATTATGGAAAGCATGGGACACCCCAACTAGGCCCTAAGATAAGGCCCATACAACACAGAATTGAGGATGTCTGGTTTGGGGTGAGGGTGTTGCATGCGCGGGCTTGCGCTTCCGGAGTGTTGATTTTGGGGGGGATTCAGTACTTGGACGGTCAGTGGGCCTTACTAAGTCCCCGTAACCCTGAACCCTAAACCCTAGATAATACAATAGTCTCCATATTTTTCCATTATTACTAAGTTACCCTGACCCTCCAAGTAGAGGCTAAGGTTGCCGTTAGTTTTTGCTCAGGGTTTCAGGTCCAGGCTAAGGGAAACGTCCATCACACGTGTCCTCTGACGACATCCCCACAAAAAGCCACGATCCGCTGTCCACATGTTATGTTAAACTACTATAGGGACCTAAATAGTTACCAATATTGTGGTTCTATATTCCTTGTATAATCGTAGTATCTGCTACCTCAATTAGACCTCAAAATTATGTTGATGATAATTATTTAGGCCACTATATTTAGCTCCAGCCTGCGCGAGGCACCGCGCTTGATTCTTCAACACAAAGCTGATGATCCTAGGTCCTAAGGCCTAAGCCCTAAATCGGAAACCCAGAACTCTAAATCCTAAACCCTAAACCATAAACCCCAAACCCTAAACCCTAAACCCTAAATCCTAAATCCTAAACCCTAACTCTAAACCCTAAACCCTTAACCCTAGGTCTTAGGCTTTCTTTGCGAGACCTTGGAGGTAAGTAGTATGGTATACCTCCTGAATAACCTCAGCGTACCCCTGCTGTTGCCCCTTTATTCGTAAGTCCCTAAGCTTTCAGCCACCTTCGGATGCCAGAAAGTAGCCTTCAAACCCTAATCCATACTTGGGGGGTTTTCACAAAATAATTTCAAAAAACCAAGGATGTAGGGTTTAGGCTTTAGGGATTAGGGTTTAGGGTTTCCCAAATTAGGGGCACCTTGTGGGGGGTCCCTATCATACTGAGAACAGTAATTTGGGGTTTATATTAGGGCTCCCATATTTTGGGAAACTACCACTTGACCCTTACGTAATTCCAATTAACATCTCATCTTCCATCTGTGTCTCCATTATCTCCAAACCCCTATATACCCCAAAGCCTAGCGCTATAACCTAAACATCCCCTTATATAACCACCGACTTAACCCAAGCTTCTTGAAACCTAAGCTCGCAGTCCAAAAGACCCAAACCTGGCCAACTGCTACACATCAAAAGGGTTTCGGCCCCCTCAAGCTCCCACAAAACTAAACCCTATTACAAACCCTGCCTGAATTCTACGCCTCCCCCACTTCCTAAAATCCAGCCCTTAAGCTTACGCCCAAAGTTTATAGAACTGCAAAAGCCTACACCGCAGACCCTACATCCTTCAACCTTAGCTGTGAAGCCCTAGGCCCCAACAACAAGTTTCTTTGAGGCTCTCGACCCTCAAACTCTATCAGCGCTGAAGACTCCACCCTCAATCTTAGAGACCCTAAGCCCTGGCCCTTGCCCCCGACCACTTAAACCCTAAGACTTAACCCCGAGCCTTACATGCCCTAGATACGGAAACACTCTAAATCCCAAACTCTGAGCCCTAAACCTCCTCCTCCTCCTCCTCCTCCTCCTCCCTTCCTCCCCTCTCTGAGGCTTCGTATGGCAAGGTTGGAACGCTAAACCCTCCGCCCCAAGCCCTGAGTTCTGCACACTCAGACCCTAAACCCTAAACACGAATCCTCTAAACTCTGAGCCCCAAACCCCAAACTCGAAGCCCTAAACCTTAAATCCTAAACCCCAAACCCCCAAACCCTAAACCCTAAACCCCTAAAAGCCAAAATCCAAAGTCCTAAACCCTGAACTCCCCTTGGAGTGCTAAGCCCTTAACCACCCCTTATCCCCCCTTCCACCCTCCCCTAAAACCCCTAAACCCTAAACCCTTAACCCAACACCCCTAAACCCCTAAACCCCATTAACTCCCCAGGCTTTGGAGTGCAAGGAGGCCTTGGATCGAAGCTTCGACCTCGGCTCCACGGACGCTGGGCAGCCGCTGACCTCCCCGGAGGACTTCAAGGCCCTTTGGGGGGGTTGGAGGGGTTAGGGTTTGGGGTTTAGGGTTTGGGGTTTTAGGGTTTAAGGGTTAAGGGTTTAGGGTTCAAGGGTTTAGGGTTTGGGGTTTAGGGTTTAAATTTAGGGTTTTAGGGATTTAGGGTTTTAGGGTTTAAGGGTTTAGGGTTAAGGGTTTTAGGGTTTGGGGGTTTAGGATTGAGGGTTAAGGGTTAAGGGTTCAGGGTTTTAGGGTTGAGGGTTTAGGGTTCAGGGTTTTGGGTTCAGGGTTTAGGGGGCATAAAGGGAAAAGAATCCAGTAAGGGGGATTCAGGATTCAGGGATTTGGGGGTTTCGGGGCGGTTTGGCATGTAGGGTTGAGGCTATAGTGAGGCCTTCAGCCGGGGGTAAGGAGGGAAAGAATTGTGGTGCATCATTTTCTCAGATGTTTGCACATGAATGGAGATATGTGGTCAGATACGTAATACTTACTGAAAATGGGGACCTCAAGGCCGGAACTATGACAATTTTCAGGGTTTAGGGATTTAGGATTTCGGNNTTTTAGGGTTTAGATTATTTTAGGGAGTGAGTATAGATCAGGGCGGATTTCGAGATGTAAGGTTTGTATTAATGTCAGGGCCATGAAACAGGGACTACTACATTGCTTCTTTTCTTAAGGGTTAAGGGATTTATGGTGTTAGGACTAAGTAGAGCCTAAGGTTAAGGATTTAGGGTTTGACGGAGTTCGGGAATTCCGTTCGCAGTGTTGGATGGACAAAGCTTTCCATGCTCATAAACGAAGCAGTGTCCCCTGACTGTAGACAGCCAGTTCGCCCAACTGCAATTTCCCAATCTCCCTTGACTCCTTCAAGTTTGGGCCGCAAGCCTCGGATTGTGAAACCCCGCTTAACCCAAGCCTGAAGCTGTAGGGTTTAGGGTTAG
>CAJNIZ010040624.1:0-18310 GCA_905231905.1 Symbiodinium pilosum
TAGGGTTTTTCTGGTTTCAGGGTTTAGGGTTTAGGGTTTTAGGATTTTAGGGTTTAGGGTCTAGGGTTGACATGAGGGTTCTAGAAACACCTGGGAAGGCCAGGAGAACGTAGCAGGAGCACTTAAGTCTAACCCCTATAAGCCTCATACTCACCCCAGCCATCCCCATCATGACTCGACTTACCCAGTCCCCTTGACCCTCGAAGAGGGGTACACTGGATTATTTTGAGAACTCCCCTTTGGTGGGAGGAAGAACAGGCGGATGAGAATTCAGAGGACTGCTTCTGATCATCAGCGCTCATACTTGGAGGGTCAGGGGGACTTAGGAAGTAGGTTAATAATGGAGATAATTAGCGTTACGGGTTATTAATAACCACTTACTGAGTCCCTCTGACCCTCCAAGCGCTACAATGGCTCCTGAAGCAGCTGTAACATGTTAACACTAGGTATAATTATAAGAGGCAGAAGCAAATTAACTGGGTCTAAGTCAGGCTTTCCTGCCTAGTCTCTACATCACTGCTTCTGTTTAATCACTACGCCCGCATCCGTTGAGGTCCAGGATCAACTGGGGAATCCCAACCCCTCCACCCTAAATCCTGAACCCCACAATCCTAAGCCCTCAACCCCCATTTGAGAAGCCACCACAAAACTACCGTGCCTGCAGCTTGGGCTTGGGCGGCTGCGCCGGACGCTTCGGCGGCTTGATGGCCTACTTGAAGGTTGTGTTTTTAATGGTTGCACAAAGTAAGGCTACCTTCTTCTTGGAAAGAAATACTAAACCCAAAGCTATAACGTTACTCTCCTTTGGAAAACCATAATATCTCCACTCTAGATACCGCAGGCGCGAAGGTTCATGAGCAACACGCCCATGATCGCAGTAAGCAGCAAGCTCGTGGCTTACAGGAAGCACAGGTCATGAGGAAGGGGTATTGGATGTGTGTGTGGGTGGGGCGGAGCACCATACCCTAAACCCTGAACACTCAATCCCCACCCAGCAGAAAAGCTGTCACCAGCAGCCCTACATACCCTCAGCCCTTGACCCTGGGCGACCCAGATCTTACGCCCCAAGCGCTCCCTTAACCCCCTAAAAACTACATACACCCCACAACCGTAAACAACACCTACCTTACACCCGAGGCCCTAAACCAAAACCTCAAACCAAAAGCGGGCCTTGAGCTTCTTCATCAAGTCTTTCATTCCTCGGCGATCTTGTTTCATGAGGGGGTTTCAAGAAACCCAATAGCCTTTAGTTCGGGAATATACCTTACAGCTTATTAGGGGTCCTGTATTTTGGGGGTGCTTCTATCATGTAAGGTGTACTCCTCAACTCAGGTGTGTGCGGCTCTATGGGTCCCTGTAGTAGCTCCTATAATCAATGCAAAAAACCCTAATGCAGATCCATGATTAGTAAAACCCCTGCTTTTAAGGGCCCCTATTATAATCCCTATTAAGGGGAGGGGGTTTATAAATCAGGGGTCTACATTAGTTTCCATTTCATGTTTCACGTTCTTTTTAATTTGATTCTGAAGTCTAGCAGCTTCCATATACTATGCAAATTTTTATACAACCCCCATATGGTAGCTTCCCTAAATAGGGCCACCCCTGTAGAAATGTTTCACCCTAAACCCTAGACCCTGAAGGCTGTTGGGCTCTCTGGTTCTTTGGCAAGGCATTTCTGACGTCAGATTCTGTGGCCTGCTCATTCAAACAAAGGTATAAAGTAAGTCTTTAACTTAAAGCTTTAGGGCTTTTTAAAGTTTCGGGAAGAACTTAATTTGAGACTTGAAGGTTTAGGGCTTGGATTCAGGGATTCGTGTTTGGAACAAAAGTGGGCAAGATCAGCTGTCTTGGTTAAAGTCTGCATTAGTCATTTGTGCTGAGTTGATGTGGCCCATAGTTTCCATTTATGGCCCCCAAAATGAACACAAAATATGTACAGCTACCAATGTTTAGGGAACCCTATATACACTCACCGAAAACCAATAGGGAGCAATATCCACATGAATAGGTTCTGCCGGGCTGATGTGACTCACGGTTCTTTTTTATGCCCCGCAAAACATACACATATGTGTATATATATATATATACCCACCAGTATGCTAGAGGAACCATAAATACGGACATCAAAAACCATAATAAAAACCCTACTTCATGTTAGGGTAGCTGTAAGGATCATTCCTGGTTCCCGTTAGGGATATTCCCATAAACACAAGTTTCAACAAGTTTCATTGCGTTCTAATTAACAGTTGACTTTAACCTGGCAGCCAACAATAGCCCCCTCCTCCATCATGTCCTACAAACAAAAGGCAACTTGTAGAGCGAAAGGCTGGCGACGGTTTGCGACTTTGAGATTTAGGTTGAAGCTTTGGGGCACGCGGCTGAGGGATTATAGGGTGAGAGTTTAGGGCTAGGCCCAAGCTGTCATCAACGAAGCTACATTGCAAACAGCTGAGGTTGACACAACCCTCAACGCTGAAACCTCTGAACCTAAACCCCTAAACCAACCTTAATGTCGAGGCCCAATGGGGTGGCGGGCATTGATTGTGCGAAGTTTGGCCAATTTTTTCTTTCAGGACCCCCTGAATCGTTCGGGGGTCGTTGATTGTGCGAAATTACGGGGCCCGAAATATTTTTTCGGCTAACGGGCCTATGGGTTTCAACGTAAGCCATTTTACTGAGCTGCCCAGCCCAGAAACCCCGACCTCCTTGAACTTCACTTCAAACTACGGCCCAAATTTGCTGGGGGGTCCACCCCAGTTCACTGTGGAGTGCCCATTGTCGTTTGGGGAGCGAATCAGGATCCAACATTAGCGTCTAGCGCACCCCTACACCCCTCGCCGCCGAACATCAGCACCAGCCACTGCGGAGGCGGATGGTAGGAAAAGACAAGTCCAATTACAGCTCAGGAAGAAACCTAGACAAAGTGAAACATCATAAGATTAGGAAGTGATAGGCTGGTATGAGGCTGATCGGGGGAAGGCAAAGGCCTACAGGGAGACACGCCAAGTGAGGTCACCCCTAAAAGAAAAAGAGGAGAAGTAAGTCAAGCACTCAGGTCACCCCCATGAGAATGCTGATTTTACTAGGCGCTCACCATATGCATCATCGATCCCTCTGGTCATACCAGAGTAGAAAAGCATCGTAACGATCTCAGGCATAATGTAAGCGCTCTTATTGTAGGAGTTTCCTGTGAGATGTGGCGGCGTCCCGGCCCGCCTCTCGGGAGGCATCATCTCCAGCAGTGAAAAAGCCCTCGTAACCAACGGGCAACTGGCAGACATTCGTGTAAAGTCATCATGGGCAAGAGCTCCGCGTATGAAAGATCTGCTTGAACATTGACAACCAAAATGGAAAATGGGAACGTAGCCGGCTTCCAAGGAGCGTCAACGCAAAAAAAACACAACAGTGAGGAGGTAATCTAGGCCGCCCCCCCCCCCCTCCCCTTAACGGCTTGAGAGAACACGTATCATAAAAGCAGCGGGCGATCATGTCCGGAAGTATCCGAGCAAATCAGCCAGCTCAACCCCAAACCCTAAACCCTAACCCCCCAATCCTAAAACCTAAACCAGGAAGGGAAGGGCTCACAGCTGTGCTCGGGCGTAACTCTCAACCCTAAACCCCGAAACACTACTCCCTGCAACCCTGACAACACCCTAGAACCCTGAACTTTGAACCCTAGGCACTAGACCTTGAGCTTTCAGTCCCAAAGCCGAAAACTGAGCGGTGCAGTCCAAGCATCCGCCTTCTTCCTGGGCAGGTACGCCCTTGCCTAATCCAGATTTCAGGGTTTAGGGTTTAGGGTCTAGTGGTTTAGGGTCTAGTGGTTTAGGGTTCAAGGTTCAGGGGCTGAGGGCTTGGGACTTTTTGCAGATGGAATGTATGAGAGCGTTAATAAGTAGCCCTGCAATCCCCTCGTGCTTGCCACAAATCCAAGGGTCCTTGGGCAAGCGCCTACCTTCGAGAAACTCCGATGCCTGCCTGTCTCAGAGTGGTCTTGGGCTCAGCTCAGCGTTCAGGCTGTAGGCTTATGCAGGACTTAATAGGCAATACTCACGAACTGAAAATTTTATGTTCTCATTCATCATGGCTGCCCTCGAAATTGCCGTCGAAGTCAGTAATATTCAGCACCTGCCAGCAAAATTGGGGCTTGAGCTCACTTTCCGGCTTCTTGGGGCTGAATGAGAATTATCTGACTAGTGTTCGGGTGGTTAAACTATGTAAGGTTCTACTTCTTCTACACTTCTACACCCACAAGGAGGATACAATCTTACTCTACAGACATTGCAAAGTATAGTAGCACCCCAATTTGAAGCAGGAGTCATCTGGAGCTTTGGGAATACAGGGTGCAGGGGCTGTGGCTTCAGGCAGTACTGTCGGGGTTGAGCCTTCTTAGGATGCGATGTGTGCGGCTGAGGGTACCTCTTGAAGATCTACGCATGTGTGAGGCAGTAGGTTCATGCATGTCTGAGGCTATAAATTAGGCTCCAGCACCATGCACCTGCAGTCTCCTAAAGCGGTCAGCTGCAGGTACATTGAAGTTGAAATTAAGGCTAAGTACAAGGCTTACTGGAAACAGTTCTACTGCGTGGAGTCTGCTGATCCTAAGCTTTCAGGAGTGTCTAAGTTTCAAGCTTGCTAAGGGATGCATCGGACTTGTCAAAGGCAGTTCAAGGCCCACCAGCAAGAAGGGCATGGGGTGTTAGGCTTAGGCCCCATATCCTAAACCCTAAACCCTAAACCCTAAACCTAACCCTAAGCCCTAAACCCTAAACCTTAGACCCTAAAGCGCTTAGGGACCTGCCTCGAAGATGGACATCTTCACGCCCACCGGATTGGCACCACCCACCGGCATGGAACAGTCGGGTCCAACGCACCACCTGGCCAAGGGTTTTAGGTTTAGGGTTTAGGGTTTTAGGTTTAGGGTTTTAGGTTTAGGGTATAGGGTAGATGGGAATGCCTTGCAGTGTAGGTACCAAAAAAAAAGTTGGGCTTTGGCATATGGATCATAGGTGAACAGCATTGGTGATTGTTCATGTCTGCAGTTGGAATCTATTCTACCATACTTGTAGACGGATCCTATGCGTCTGGCATCACGGAATCTTCCAGAAAATGATCCATATGATCTATAATGTATCTAATCTGGCTTACAATGAGGACTCGCAGCAAGAAGGTATCTTCCATATAGTGCGCCCTGGCTCAGAATGTAAGACATGCAGTCGAGTTTTGGGTGCAGCTTTGCGGTGCGTTGGCCGCAGGATGTGGGACACAAAACTTCAGTGACGTGGCGCATCGGCGGTAACCCTTGTATTAATGTAATAGTATCAAAAACTGATGATAGCATGCTATGTTGTGCAGTATTATGGCATGGTGCGCTAGGCCCTAAACCTTTTTTATGATCAAAAGAGGCATGCCGTTTTCCTCCTTGAAAAAGGGTGCATTCCTGGCGCGCCTTATCTTAGACTTATCAGCTTAAGGCTTGGGGTTGGTGGTTGTTTCCAAAATGTGGAATCTCTTTAGGGAGCCCAGCCGGACCCCTATTCTCGGAAATACCCAACTGAGCTTGATTCCAAACTCTGCGTTTGTGGGATGTCAATTGCAAGCATGGGCGGCTTCCTAGCAGGTGCGCTGGAGACGGTTCACATTTGCAGCATTAGGAGGTTCAGGGTAATTACAACCCAACTATTCTAACCCTGGGTATTTGAAGCTGAGTTCTAAGCGGAGTTATAGTTGGGCTATCATTACACTATGCTATTATTACAATGACTACGACTGCTACTACTACTACTACTACTACCACCACCACCATGACTACCCTCTTTGAATATTATGTCCATTGTTGTTACTGTTACTGCACCTCCAATCGATGCTAGAACCACCTCACGTCTGACACCTATCGCATTTCGTCAAGCAAGGACTGCAGTCCACACTACATCCGTTCCGACAACGAACATCAAATCTCAGATGCTGTTGCCCTGCATGTAGACATGCCTCCCAGCTACACCTAGAGAGGGGAACCCTACTGTGAGATGTATCGCGTCCCTGCCGTCGTGCCGGGCCACCTTCCATCATTTTGGAACTCGAGTGTGTCACCAGTGCGCGCATTGAGGTACCTCAGCTGGGCCGCTGTGCAGGGCTACCAGGACCGTGACATGTAGTGCGTCAAGTCTAGTGTTTAGTGGCGCAGGATTTGGACCCTCAAGCAACGGTTACCCAATCTTTGAGAGTTACAGGGCTTGCTGCACAAGCAGCCTAAAAGCTTAGAGATTAAATTACTCTAGCTTTTCAGGCGTGGACATCAACGGGCAGGGATTGACCCCCAGGTGTCCAGCCAGCCTGTAATGAGGGTTCAGAGCGTTACGTATGAGAACTTCACAAAAACTTATGTCCGTGGCACATCTGGCGTCGAGTCTACCGTGCTTGATCATAGACACCTCCAAGAAAGAGTGACCCCTGATTTCGGAGAACTCCATATCTCAACAGATATCTCGAACCGCCTGGCTGACTGGCCTCTATCCTCCGTCCATGACTTCATATGAGCTATAGTCCAAACTCCAAGTATCCCCCTTGAGAGGCCCTATAATAATACTCCCCTATATACTCCCTTTTGTAACCCCTCTTTAAGGAGTTTACACTACAGCTCATATTGAGACTTCCATCAACTCTGCGACAGTAGGCCTGGCAAGGATCGCGAGACAGGAAAGTAAATGTGCTTTTGCGTCCCCTGGACGGGATGCAAGTACGCTTAATCCAAATGTCCTTTCAAAGTTGCCGACGTCCTTTCACCTGAGATCTAAGACCCGAAATCCTGACCTGTAGACTACAAGCTTGTCTTAGGAACTCGAAACAAGGCATGATAAGCAGAGCTGCAGAAACCTCGTATCGACTGAGGCCCAAACGATTCTGATGAAATTCCTGTCAGTCCGGTACCCTTCAAGTGAAAGCCCAACTGTACCCACCAAAGCAATCATAAACATCCTCCTTCTTGCTCTCTATGCCCACACCCCCCTTTGGAGTCAAGAAGCTTGTACCGGCCCGTGTGGGTGTTTGGCTCCAGAGGACAGTAGATGCCTGCCAATGGGCAGCTCTCAAATGGAGGGTCGTAAACCGGAAAAATCGTGGTCGTCTTTGAAGTACACTAAATATTCGAGGCCCTAGACTCTAAACCCTAAACCATACCAGGGAACCCAGAACGGATCCATATTTCTAAAAAACCTACATTACCTGAGGTTGTATGTGCAGTGCAGCCAGCAGTTTGACTGGTTGAAGGTCAAGGTTCTGCTGAACCTAGGGTTCACAGTTTGAGTTTTAAGACTGGAGGAGGCCATACACGGATGCCGTAGATGCCGTAGGCCATCTCATCACTCGCAAACAGCGGATCCTACCCATACAGTAGTGCCCTAATATAGTTGCCTCTGTCCCTTTGGTCATTATTTGTGGCCGGGGATTCCTTCTTACAAACGACTGTGTAGTTCAGACTATTCCTGGATGTAACGGGCCTCTTCAATGATGTTTGCTTGGAGGGGTGAAGCGCAGAAACTGGCGGACAAGGGTCTCGGCGACCCTTATGACCATCCGTCAAGTAGCACTATCTTAGGCATTCTGATAGAACACCCTCGGCCCCCCTTAAAGCCTTAGCAAGCCCTAATACCTCATAGTCTGCCCCTGACCCTCAAGAAGGGATTCGGGAACTGACCTCATTATTATGGGTTCTCCTGACCCCTTGTCCTAAGGTCACCCCTTAAACGGTTTAGCTGGCGTGGTTAGGAAAACCACAAAACAACCCTAAACCCTACAAGAAATCCCAAACCCAAAGCCCTCAAGACCCTAAACCCTACAAGAAATACTAAACCCAGGGCGCTCAAGAGGGGGCGCTGCGTAAACCATAGCATTGGCCAACCCTAGACCCTAAACCCTAAATGCCCTGACAACCAGGACTCCCAAAGCAAGGGAAGCTCAGGCACGATGATCTGGTAGGGTTGTTTTCCGGGTTTAGGGTTTAGGGTTTAGGGTTTAGAGGTTTAAGGTGTATAGTCCCCCTTAAGTAGATAGAATATGGGGTATATGGGGATCTTATTAGAATATACCCAAAGGCATATTCTATCTACTTAAGGGGGTCACAGGACACTCCTATGGCAAGGCTGCTTTGACTGAAGGTATATGGAAACTCCACCTCCAAGGCCACTCTTAAGGGGGGCTATAGGGTTGTAGGGCTACAGCAACCCACTACCGACAGCATCACTACCATAACCACCCTCGACTCAACCAAACTCTGGGTTAAGGTGCGAGGGTACTAGCGTCTAGGATTAAGGGCTTAGGGTTGAGAGTTTTTAGCCCGAAGCCCTAAACCACCACATCAAAAAAGTCTGCCTTCGGGTTCCCGCGTCATGCTCTCAATGGCTGTGGAAGGCTCCATCACAACAGGAGCTCCACCGGCTTTCGAGCAAGTGAACCTGAGGGGTTTAAGAGAGTTAAGGCTTTAGGGTATACTTTAGGGGGGGGTTCCGCACTAGTTGCTCCCGATTTTAAGGGTCCCAATAATGAGCACTCCAACAACATGTGTGGTGCTTACGAGACGCCATGCTTTCACAAGTGTACACCAGATGGCTACCAGGGCCCCAAGCCTAAAAGCCACCACTTGCTCCGACCCCGAACACCAAACACTTGACCCCGCACCCCAAAAGCCTCAAGTACTACGCTTCCCCCTACACCCTAAACCCTCTCGGCATGTACCCGTAGGACTGGAAACGTTGCTGACAATTGCTGGGAAATTTGGGACAATTCCATAGAAAGCAACCATGAATTTTGAAATGCCCTAAACCTCAAGTCCTGTGTAAATTGAGTATTCCATCAACAAGAAACCTAAACTCCGAGAGAGAGAGAGAGAGAGAGAGACGCACCTGCAATCCTCACAATTGATACTAAGAATCCTGCGCGGCGTCTAGTACCCTATACCTTTGGAACAAGGCACTACAGCATCATAAGATCATGCAGGATGTTTAAAACTTAAATCAGCCGTGTTCCCTACAATACAACCCCTGTAAAGCCGCACCAAAACCAGGCTCCATCTCATTGTTCATGGTAATTTTCATTTGGTTCTGCACCGTTGAAAATTATTCAGGCTTCTATGTTACCCACTCGAAACCCTAAACCCCTAACCCGAGAACCTTAACCCTGAATCCTAAACCCAAATCCCAAACCCTATGAGCCCTAAACCATTCTTCGCGTCTACCGTGTTCTCCTTTCTCTCTCGCCTTGTATTACTCAATGTTCAGTACTGCCGCCCCTCAGCAACAGTTGGACAATAATTAGAATATGGTTATATATAGCCCTTAATAGGACCCCTAATATAGACTGTTACTGGGGGGGGGGGGGCAGTACCCAAACTCAATGCCAGGGCGCTTCGAGCGAGCCCAACGTCCACCCTCGGAGAACTCGAAGTGGAAGCCTCTGCCAGGTCGCAACAAAGCTGAAAGTTGCAGGGTTCCAGGCTTAGGGTTTAGGATTAAAGGCTTAGGATTTAAGCTTCGGGGCTTAAGGTTTCGGGCCCAAGGCGTGGGGCGTAGGGTGGCTTGAGGCTTAAGAACCGTGCTCTGAGGTAATAGGATGAAGGTATCAAAATTCAGGGCTTGGGGTCAACTACTCAGGGGTCGGGAATTAGGCTTGTTTAGGGTTGAGGGATGTTGCCTAAACCCTACACCCCAAACCCTGAACAGCTTTTCAAGGGACTCCTTGAGAGACTCCCTGGGCACTGTAGAAGCTTGAGACCCTAAATGTGTATATTGGATGTTGTCAGCAAGGCCCACATGTGTACAGAGACTACAAACAAGGCGCTTTGGAAGGATGCTTCTTGGGGATTCTATTAATTTTTTTGAGAAGAGATGGCAAACACTCATCATTCTAAATCAACTTAGACGTGTGAGCCGTAACCAAATTGTACTTCAACGGAACCCGAAAAGAGGCCCAACTGGCTCATCCCTCCAACCTGAGCCTGAAATTAAGGTGTTTAGGGTTGAAGGTTTAGGGCCTAAGTCCTAACCGTAATCCCTACACCCTCAACCCTAAAGCACTCTCCCAAGGCCCTGAACCAATCCCTAAACCCGGAACCCAACAACCTCGAATTGCTTCATCACGACATGAAAGGCTGACAACTATCTCCAGCTCAGGAGCCGCTAAGCAGCGCATCCAAGCCACAGTCTACTTTGATCATGCGCCTTGGGGCGGAGATCAAGGTTTTGCATAAGGGTTACAGTAAACCCTAAATCCTAAACCCTAAACCCTATGCTTTGCGTTTATGCATGTTTCCGCCTGCACGACGGCCTGTCCACGAAGGTGTCAGGATCCAGGGTTGAGGAGTAGGGTCGAGGGATTATGGTGCAGGGTTTAGAGTTTTGGGTCTAAGGTTTGGGAGTAGGAGTCTTAGGGCTTAGAGTTTTGGACTTAGGATTACGAGGCTTAAGGTTGTGGGCTTTGGGTTCAGGGTTTGGAGTTTCGGATTAGGGGCTCGGGGTTAGGGACGTGGAGCTTGGAGCTTGATACAAACTGTACGAAAAGGGTTCAGGTAGGAAGTTTTCAGCCCATTTCATGCGTCTCGGCTCCAAACGATTCGCGTTTATGGAGCTGATGGATAGATAGGGTTCACAAGGTTTAGAGTTTAGAGTTGAGGGTTTACAGAGGTTGTGCTTCTTCCGTTCCCAAAACCCCCAATATATTTCCTCCACATTTCCCTGATCTCATCCTGTACGGTGGGGCTACTTAATTTGGGATCTCCTGCGAACGGACCAACTGTGGAGAACCGAAGAACCAAAGCCCCTGGATACTGTAAACCCAAACACAACCCACCCGAAACCCTAAACCCTAAACCCTAAACCTTACACCCTAAACCTTAAACCTTAAACCGCCTAAACCCTAAACCCCAAACCAAAAGATACAATAAAAAACCTGATCCCTCCCTTCAAAACCCATTGATGGCAGCGCTGTACGAGGCACAGCGCGCCAATCCAGCTGGACTTGACGGAGTTGAAGGCCTTGACTTCCACCTTTAGGGTTTTAGGGATTTAGGGTTTTAGGGATTAGGGATTTAGGGATTTAGGGTTTTAGGGATTTAGGGTTTTAGGGATTTAGGGTTTTAGGGATTTAGGGTTTTAGGGATTTAGGGTTTAGGGTTTAGTTTAGTATATAGTTCCCCTTAAGTAGATAGAATGTGGCTTTGGGTATGTTATAATAAGATCCCCATATACCCCATCTTCTATCTACTTGAGGGGGGACTATAGGTGTTGGGGTTGAGGGTTTAGGGTCTAGGGGTTTGGTCCTGGCTTTTAGTACAGGTCCCGATGCTCAGACTTAAAGTAATCCTACACCCTAAACCCTAAATCCTAATCCCTAAACCCTAATCCCTAAACCCTAAACCCTAGAATCCCTAAACCCCAATCCAGAAATCCTAATCTCTAAGCCTTAATCCCCAAACCCTACACCCTAGAATCCCTAAACCCTAAACCATATACGATTAAGGGTAGGAGCTCCTAGGACCTCATGAGGTTTACCTGGCTTGGGCCTCAAACCTCAAACCCTAAGCCCTAGACGCTGAAACCCGCGCAGCCCTGAACCCTACACCCTAAACCCTAAACCTATTTGTTCTTCTGCGTGTTTTCTTCATAAAGTAGATGATAAGAGTAAGACTAGTAAGAATAGCAACAATAAAGCTAAAGCATAATGTTCATGGCAGCGTGCGCAAGGGTTAGGAGTTACTATGCGAGTTTGGGTCTTTAGGGCTTAAGGCTTTGGGGTTAAGTCCCTATAAGTCCGCTAAGTCCACCAATATAATCATGAAAGCATCATGAATGCTAGTTATGATTGGGTCCTTACCGTGAACCTCCCAGCGGCCTTATGGGGACTCATCATACAGTGGCTACTAAAAATCCTGCATGGCCCTTAGTACCCTAAACCTTCGGTCGTGGGGGGTTAGTTTCAGGGCAGAGATGGGGGCCTAGGGTTCAGGATATGGGGTTTCAGGCTTAGCCCCAGGTAGGCATATTGTCCCTAAACCCTAAACACTATTGTTATCTATCATTGCGACTGTAAAGTGACATAGTTTATACCTACTCAGAACTTGAGTGCTTTCCCACCCAGGTTTGGGTTTTCGGGTTTAGGGCTTAGGGCATCAGGCTTACGATTTAGAGTTTACGATTAGGTTTGCGATTTGGGGTATCAAGGTTATAGGTCTTGCGTTGAGGCATCACTATTCAAAGGATATGGAGAGACAGCATATGTTCAACACATACGTATTACTCGTTCAGGAAACTGTTCTCACTCGCCTGCTATCATGTTCCAGTTCTTTCTACTCCCATTCTCGCTGCATTGGCACTCTTCCTCATGTGTTTAACGATATTATACACAACGTGCAACTCAGACCGTTCATCAAAAGCCCACGATTTGTGGAACGTGGTTGTAAATAGGCATGAGGTTGAACATATGAAAGCCTATCAACCCTAAACCCTAGCCACTGAAGGCAAGTACTCGTCTTGTTCCCCACTTCAAAACCCTGTAGATCCTTCCTCCATGTCATTTGTCAGTTTTCTTGTCCATTTGGTTATCCATTAGTTATTCGGGTAGCATCCCACGTCCTAAACCCTGAACCCTAGCAACCGTAAAACCTATACCTTACACGGGCTATAGTCGAAACTGCAAGTATCCCCCTTAATAACCCCTATAGCTGTCCCCTAGATAATCCCTATATAACCCCCTTTAAGGAGTTTAGACACCAAACCCTAAACCCTGAATCTTAAGCCCTAAGCCCTACAGAGCCCCCCTTAAGGAGTTTGCGCCCTAAACCCTGAATCCTAAACCTTAACTCCTAAACCTTAACTCCTAAACCCTAAACCCTAAACTCTAAACCCTAAACCCTAAACCCTATAGAACCCCCTTTACCGGTATTGTTCACGGTCCTTGGGTCCGAAAGGCTCCAGGCTAAGAAGCCGAGTCATTGCTGCAATCCCTTTGTTCACAAAATTTTGGGGGTTTCCCAAAATTATAGTTTAGGGTTTAGGATTTAGGACTTAGGATTCAGGGTTTGGGATGTGCTTCAAAAATGTGAGGAATACCATTTTGGGGGCCCCGCCGATTGGAAGGAAAAACTAATCATAATAGTATTTAGGGTCTATATTCGGCCCCCTGTTTATGGAAAACCGAAACCCCAAACCGTAAACCCTAAACCCTACATCTTAACCGCCCCTGCTGAAAGGCCTTCAAACCTTAGAAACCTCTGGCAGAGCTCTTCCTAAAGTGGCTCAACCCTAAACCCGCGAACTACCATCGGAAGCTCTGGGTTTAGGGTTGAGGGTTTGAATCGTTCCGAGTTGCTGGGCCCAAAACCCTAAACACTGGAACCCTAAATCCTACACCACCAGCCCCAAAGACTGTGCCACAAGTCTCAGCCATACTCACTCTTGCTTGAACTTCACGTTCACTCATCATTGCTTTGGGGCTTCGGGAGGCTTAGTGGGCAGCATTTGGGTTTCGGGGCCCGCCTGGGCGCTGAAATATTCGTAGCTGGCACCGAGGCCTCCAATGCGGCTGCATTCGTACCTAAGAGCTGCATGTACATCTACGGCTTGAGGTTACACAGGGTTGCGTAGGGTTTAGGGATAATGGAGAATCAAACGGATAATGAAACAGAAGCTATTTTTTAGGGCTTAGCATTTAGGATTTTAAGGGTTCGGGGAAGAGTTTTGTAAAACGAGGTTCTGAGGGTTTTGGGCTTGTGTGTGCAGAGGGGCTCTCAAAACAAGGGTGCCCTTAAGCATCCTACGACTACATCAGGGCATGTCGTAAGAGCTACCAGGGGATTTGTAAGTTGGTGTTCTGCAGCATTCCCCCGAGACAAGACGAACTAAACCCACAGGTGGGGGAATAGAAGGGACTGATCATTTGAAGTGCCATCGAATACGGCAGATGCCGTAGAGGCCCTATCTTTTCCCTAGGTTTTTGCACTGGTCCTCTCTGGTCCTTCCCTCAACTTTGCCTTGATGTCCAGGCTTCGATAGGGACTCTTCCAGGAGCCTTGATAAGCCTGCATGGATGGATGCAAAGAAGACTGACCAAACCCCTGCCCAAACAAGCCCTAATTCCAACCTAGCCTTCTAGATATGGAACAAATCATGGAACTGGGAGGGAGGAGAGCTTCCAAGGACCAACTCCCTGAACCCTGAAGCCTAAACTCAAATCTCAGGCAGGCTGCCGGAAAACGTTCCGCGCGGGCAGGAGCTTGAACCCGGTGAGTGCCTGCAAGACCCTCAAGTCTGAATCCCGAACCCTAAACCCCTAAGACCTGATGGCTTCGCATTTAACAGCTTAACCCCTAGATCCCATATCCAAAACGTCAATCCCTAAAGCAAGACTCGAAACCCTAAACCCTTAAACCCTGGACGGCGAACCCTTAAACCGTGATGGCCTCGCCATCTGGGCACAGCACAGGTGAGTCAGCCAGGAGAGTATTCCAGTCTGGCCAACTGTCCTTCGTCAAGAGATTTAGGGTTTAGGGTTTAGGATCCTAAGCTTGGGGTTTAGGGTTTGGGGCTTCGGGATCTCCAGGGGTCTATGGTGTGTTGTGTGGGGACCCCCAGTTTATAGTGGTATATATAGATAAATACATATATACTTAAAGAAAAACATGATGGGTTTCGGCTTTTGGGTTTCGGGTTTAAAGGCTGGTCGCTTGCAAGTCCATGGGTATGTATAAGTGGGCGTATGATTGGGATAGCTTTTGTCACTACCTAATTTGCACTATCTGTTTCTAGAAACTGCCCATGAACCTTCAAGCAGGGTTTGGACCCTAAACCCTAAACCCTGAACCCTAAACCCTAAACCGTTGGGTGTGAACCCCAACCCTAGGGCATCCCTAAGTTTCAAGATTTGGGTTGTAGGGTAGGTCTCCCCTTAACCGCAACTCCTCCACCTTGAGCCCTAATCCCAAACTCTTTGGGTTTAGGGTGTAGGGTGTTCCAAGGATAGCTCAGTCTCAAATCGCTTGTCGTAGGTGATGGTCGTATCCAAGAACTCTCCTGAGGCCGGCATTGCTGGCAAAGGTGGGGAGCCACACTGTGAACAGGCTTTAGTGAGCTTCTGCTTAAGGGCGTTGACTAGGGAACCAAAAACCATTTGACAGAAGAATGGCAAATTTTCGTGTGAACAAAACCGCCTCCTACCCCCCTTCCACCCATCCAACCAAGCACAATGGGGAGTTGAAGGTTTAGGGGATATAGAGGATGCGCGGTATCGGATTTAAAGGACACAGGGGTGGTGGCCTGCCTCCGCTTGTACCACGAGGGCATTTCATGAGATGCGCGTCCAGGATACCACGAACCATCATTTATCCCAATAATCGTCCTAAGCTTGTCCTAAACCTTGCCCGAACTCAATCCTGCAGCTTAAGCCGGAATCCAAAACCTTCGACCCTGAAACTGAAGTCCTCATTCCTACGCCCACAACCGTACATCCCAACCCCAAAGCCGGAACCTTCAACCCTAAACCTCAAAACCCCTGAACCCTGAACTCTAAACCCCTGAACCCTAAACCCCTTGCACCCTAAACCCCTTACACCCTAAAAAACCGTAAACCCGAAACCCCCCAAAACGTAAACCACTCAACCCTAAACCCCCAAAGAAACGAGCGCAGCCCAAGAGCCGAACTTGATCACAGGTGCAAAGTGGCAAGTGGACCTGTGGAGAGTAATTTCTCAGCCGGTCTTCAGGGTTTAGGGCTTAGGGTTCAGGGATTTGGGGGTTTATTATGGGTTTAGGGTGTAGGGGTTTAGGATTTAGGGTTTAGGGTAGGGATTTAGGATTTAGGGTTTAGGGGTTTAGGACTTAGGGTTCTGCGTTTAGGGTGTAGGGGTTTAGGGTTTAGGGTCTAGGGTTTAGAGGTTAGGATTCAGGGCTCAGGGCTCAGGGAGCTGACAGTAGATTGAAGTATTTTGGCTGGGGTTGCAGGTTTTACGAAGGACACCTCGCAGAGCTGTTTCCTGGCCCCCCAGACCCCCCAAAAAAAGGATCCCAAAAACGGAACCTCCCCCCCAATATGAACCCATTACTAGATTGGGGAACGTTATTAGGGGTTCCATGTTTTGGATCCTTTAGGAAGTCTGGGGGGCTGATAAAAAATCGTAAGTAGGAAGGAGGGCTGAGGGGCCGCATGTTTGGGGTCTGCGTTGCCGTCTTTGCGTTCTTCTCTTGCGCACTTGTAAGGAAATCCCAGAGCTTCCATAAATAGGGGAGCCCAATGTAGATGCCAGTATATTGTAATCCTTACTACGGGGATCCCCCCAAAATGGACCCCTAATTGCTGAAGCCCCCCGGGAGACATAGAGGCATTGAAGAGTGATGGCTTGCCGATTGCGAGTTTGGGCTCAGGCATTGAATAAAAATACTCCCTGGTGCTTGGCAGGGAATCGGGTTAGGGTTTAGGGTATAGGGGCTAGGGGTTACGGTTTAGGGTTTAGGGGGGGACGGGCTTTAGAGAATGTTTTGGGATATATGCGAAGGGACCCTAAACCCTTAACTATCAAGATCCATTCCCTGAAGCATGGGACATGACTTCCTGACGTTGGGACGCTAAACCCTGAACCCTCAGCCCTGAACCCCAAACCACGGCAACCTTTAATCCATAAACTCTCTTCACCCTAAGCCCTCTAGCCCTGAACCCTGAACTCTCCAACCCCAAACCCAGTAGACCTCCAACCCAAAGCCCTGGACCCCCTAACCTCAAAAACCTCGACCCTAAAATCGCAACTCCCAGCCCTTCGCCCGAAATCAGGCTCCAATGTAAAAAACAGAAATATCCCCCTGATGTACCCGAAATACTACGTACAACCCTTACTATAGTACCTTGACTTGGAAACCTCCAATTCCCTACATCCTAAATCCTGAATCCCAAACCCTATATCCTACCACAGACGAGGGCCAGACTTGAGACCGGCTGTGTCTCCTGTCAGGTTCCCGTCCGACCCGTGGTTTCTCAAAACCCTGGGTCCCTTTAAAGCCGTATATAGTGCTGTATAATCCTAAAAGAACATGTACCCGGAGATAAGGAATAGCTAAACCCTAAACCCTAAACCCCCTTGCCCTAAGGGCCCTAGGGCCTATTTCAGGATCAAAGTCTAAGGATCAGGGTGTTCGATTTTAGGTGGTTCAATTTGGACAGAGGGCTTGAATGGTTTCTGGCACAGGGGCTACGATTTAACAGGGAATCAAGTTTTGGGGCTTGGTGTAGGTTTTAAGGTGTAGGGCTTATGGTTTAGGATTAAGGGTTTAGGATTAAGGGTTTAGGGTGAAGGGTTTCTAGTTTAGGATTAAGGCTTTAGGGCTGAGGATTAGGGTTTAAGGTTTAGGAAGGAGGCTCGGGTTGAGGGACACCTTTGCGATGATTCTGAAACGGATTGTCTATCTGAGCCCTAAACCCTCAACCCCTTACAATAACGGTAGAGGGCCCATGTACCCAATAATTAGGTCCCTCTAAGGAGATATACAGGGGTATATAGTATAGTTGGACCCTTAGATAACGGTAGTTGCTGCGATGAAAGAACAGGAAAAACAAGAGAGCTACAGCAGCAGCGACATTATGAGCAGATGAAGAGTAAAGGTCTAAACCCTGCACCCCAAAACCTCAACACTAAACTCCAAACCCCAAACCCTGAACTGCCGTGAGCCCTGAACCCTAAACCCTAAACAGCTCCTCCGAAGATTTGGCCGAACGCCAGGCTCGACAGGGCGCCGTGGGCACCGCAGTAGGAGCCGTAGGCCTCGCACGTCACAGGGAACCAACTAGGTTTGTTTCGTGACTCTACTCTCGGATTTGTGTTTAGCGTTTAGGGACTAGGCGGGTTTAGGGTTTGGGCTCACCATTCTATAGGGCTCGCACAAAAAGTGGAGGCGGCCATCAGGCTGCATGGCCAAGGATTGATGGCTCTTCGAGTGGCTCCGGGATATGAACAGTTGGAGGCTTGGGGAGCTTTCCAAGCAGGTTCTACATGGGGATATGAACCCACTACTTGAGAACAGCCTGCTTCTAACCTTCATTTTAGCCTACCTACAAAGTCCCCTGGGCAGTCAGGTAGGAATGAAGAGATTGGGGCATCCTTATTGGGGGATGATGCAGGGAGTCGTCTTCGTCAATCCCCAGCTTTTGGAGTTGGAGAAATTCCGGGTTCTGGGTTTGGAGGTAGGGTTTAGGGTTTCGGGTTTAGGGATTAGGGTTTAGGGTTTAGGGATTAGGGTTTACGGTTTAGGTTCCTCATCGGTACTCAGACTTGGGTTTTGGG